>OMNN01098123.1:0-13661 GCA_900302755.1 Chromis chromis
GGCTGCTGCATCGCCACGAAAACAGCGGACGAGGACATCCCCCCTGCTTGGTTGCAACACACACAAACACTCACAATCACACATTTATACTCAACACACACACACAGGAAAGCACCCCTATAACAGGTATAGAGAAAGAAAGCAAGACACAAAAAGAAAACAGAGAAAGAAAGAAAGAAAGAAAGTAATAAGTCTATAGATAGATAGATAGATAGATAGATAGATAGATAGATAGATAGATAGATAGATAGATAGATAGATAGATAGATAGATAGATAGATAGATAGATAGATAGGTAGATAGGTAGATAGGTAGATAGATAGATAGACTAACCTGGCCGGCTCTCTCTTTCTATCACCGAAAGCATTCCTCTGTTTTCACACTCCCTCCTTCCATCGCCACGGTAACAGACACACCGACCGGCCGACCCTCTCACACACTTTCTCTGGCTCTCTCTCTCTCTGTGTGCCACACACACACACACACACATATATGCACGCACACACACGCGAACACAAGTTTAAAGTCCCATTATATCCAGTTTGTCAGCAGCCATCCATTCATCCATGCCTCCATCCGCTCTTCTGTCCGTCCGCCACTGTGTGTGTTTACATCTGAGTGTGCTCACTCGTTCACCAGGCGGGCATGTGAGATTGTGTCTGTCGGAAGGTGTATGTGTGTGCGTCTGTGTGTGTGTGTGTATGTGTGTGTGTGTATGTGTGTGTATAGCAGAGTGGGAGCCCTAGAGAAACACTCCTCTTGCCACAGGAGTAAAGCCCAGGCATGACGCAGAGCCAGAAATAGATGGAGGGGCCCCGGCTGGGAGGGAGGCGCCGGGCCAACACTTATGGCACTTTTGCAAGGACATGCACAAAAGCGCACATATATACATGTACAGTATACAAATACACAGCATACAGTACACATAACAGAAGAACACCTACATGCACACTTGCATTTAGATTTGAAGACCTTGATATGGCAATAGATGTTTACATATTTAAATATGCATGTAATGTTCCTACTGTATGTGTTTGTGTGCATATTGTAATAAGGAGCAAAATCTTTTTTACAGTACTTGGCTTAGAGTAGAACCTGTTGCCCTTTTTAGGTCAGTTTTAGGACAAAGTAGTGGGATCAGGATTCTGACACGAAGACAAAGCAGCTACAAGAAGTACAGCTGGCTGTAGTTCCTGCCTGGCACAGGCAGGGCAGTTGCCAAGTTAACAGACCAGAGAACCAGAGTTAAAAAAAACAAAACAACTCCACTGTTCTCATTAAAGATATTAAACAAATACACAGGTGTTTATATTTTAACTCATACCCTGTATAATGCATGTATAAATGCACACACATAATAATCACAAACACACATGCATATGGTAACACATACAAAACACAAACACTTGTAGAGGTGGAAGAGCATACACATACAAAGTACAATAGCACACATATACAGGCACACATATATGCAACCACCAAACAGCACATGCACTGTGGAAACAGAGATATAAAAACCTTGCATTTGTATTTTTTGTTGTTGTTGTTGATGTTTTGTTTGAGTAGGTATGTAGTTGGAAGATGTCTTTTCACATACAGAATCGACTAGACGGTCCATTTAATGGAATTCTTTTAGAGATGGGGTCTAGTATTGTTGTACATACATGTACGTTTCTGTGGCAGCACAACACATATAGTTTACGCTACATAACCGTACGGCTTCATACATTAGCATTACTAACATAAAGCTCAACAGGTTTACAGATATAATGCACTCCCTCAGCTGAGAATCTGTATCAGAGAACCAAGGCTGCCACATTTTACAGTCGATTTAAATTCCAAACTCTGAACAGAACCTCCTCCAAAGCAGGTTAGGTGTGCAACATCAGTTACCATGGTGATCCAGCAGGTTAAAAGACCTTTGTGACATTGAAAACTCTGGCTTTAGGCACAACATACCTTGCTAAACCCATTATTCTCTCTTTGTAGTACAGCCTCTTTGTCCTTTTACCAAATTGATTAACTGAGCATGCGTACATAGACCAACCTTAGCCAACTTGTTTGTACTATACCCTGAAGAAGACATTGGCCACTACACATGAGCATCTCTTTTAACAGTTCAGCTAGGACATACACATATACTGTATATCAGGACAGTGTTTGTGTCTCACTGACACCAGAGCCCGTGCTGTTGTGCACTGAGAATACCAAACTTCAGTGCATTTGATATTTATTCATGCATGCACGATGGGCCAGCCTCAGGTCAGTGTCGGCATGTACTTACTGTATCTGTGTATATGTACTGTGTGTGTGTCACACAGTGCAGTATATTTGCAAACCTTAGCACTTTGCCGCCTGTGCCTGGTTTAACACTGATGTATACAGTATGTATTATGTATTGCCACACATACACACGGTTTTATGAATTATGTACATGTGCAGCCTGCTCACTATAAATAGTCCTTCTAGAGTTTAACTTCCCATGAAACAGCAAGAATTTAGGGTTTAATACTTCATATTCCAAATGCTTTTAGACTAGCATTAACTATTTTAACAAAGTAGCAGAGTTTTCAACAGAAAAGACAAATATACTCAACATATGGACCCACACACACACACACACACACACACACACACACACACACACACACACACACACACACTTCTTCTAACTAGGCCAGATAGATGTCTGTTCTCTCCTAAGCATTAACTGCACATTTATAATTCAGTGCTTTATTGTTGACTATCAGCTATCACACAACACAGACTTGTAAACGTCCACACACACACACACACACACACATAAACAGCAACACACACACGCTGAGTAGCGACTGCTGGTTATGAAACAGCTGTTGAGTCGAGGGCTCTGTATGTATCCGAGCCGTGAGAGTGCAGCTTACATAAATACTTGATCATATCTGGATTGCTCTCAGTCTGAAAATGTATAATCCGCCTTGTTAGGATCACTCACCATGAGGATGGAGCGAGGGAAACGGAGGAGGAGGCGAGCGGAGGAGGAGAAGGAGGAGGAGGAGGGGGGAGAGAAAGAAGCCTCAGCTGTCAGTTTTTGATGGATACAAAACTCAAAGCACATCACTTGAACACGCTGTCATTTTAACAAGATAAAATGCTGTTAGCGTTCAACAACTACAGTTCCCAGAAGGCTTGGACACCCTTCTGTATTCAGCGCTGTCATGTCACCTCATGTTGCGCTGACAAAATGTGAACAACTGAATAAAGTATTATTTCTACAACTTGGGAACATATTCCAGTATGATAATCTGCAGTAGCCTCACCACAAAAGGCTGCACCTCAAACTGTTTTTAAGTTAGGTTAAACCACATATAGCCAAACTTTGGAAGGAAGAGAGCTTCTTTTAAATTAGATTAAACAGTAATATTAATGTCAATATTGGATTTTATGAATCTTTGTTGACTTATACACAGTTTTTTGCCAAGTAGGACTTAATGTAGCTGTCAAAAATGTCTGCATTTCTAACTCAAACAGGATCAAATTGGATCCAAATATCTTTTAGCAGTTGAGCCGAGCAATGTGATCTAAACTCATAGTAGGACTTTCAATATCTGACTTTATTAAAATGACAAAGTTTAAAATACAAACTGAAAACCTCAACGTCACCTGTTGAAAGAACCCCTCTATGAAAACAATTTTAAATTTCACTTTATGTCTTTCTTTAAACTGACATTGTGTAATTTGCAGCAGCAGCAACTCCCACTAAACAATGTTTGTGGTTTACATAAGGTTTTAATGAAACAGCAGATTGCTTAAATCAGAAAAAAATGGAAAACTGGATTTTCTGATTGAAATAAAACTCTCAAGACAAACATTAGGATCTACTTAGATAAGAAACTTTTAGAAGCTATAGTTGCTAAAATTTGTTGGTGCAATTCACTACAGAGGTCTTTACAGGTACAAAAATGTGTGCCCGAACCCTAAAGGCCAACTGAACTGGATCCATCTAAAGCTTAAACCTAGATTCCCAAGAAATGCCAGACCTGAACCCAAACTGTAGACACACACCTGATCAGCTGATTGCGACTGACTAGTTAATTTACAAAATTAGTGATTAACCCAATGGGGAGTTAGTAGCCTTCCCCCCTGTGTCTGGCCATGATACATATAATTCATTGTCCTTACCATGAAAGTTTGTAAAATACATCCAGGTTTTGCGTTGAACTTCACAGCCTGGCAAATCCACTCATTATTTCAAGTCCGAGTTATTTAGAATCAGCTTTGCAGTTTAGGTGCATTTAACATAATAAAGACAACTTTAACTGTTTGTCCTTTTGAACCATAAAAACCTGTTCGCTGCCACAGCTGCTAATGTTAGCATTGCTAACATACTGTCATCTGTTGTTACAGTGTTGAAAGCTACACTACACAAACACATAGCCTTGTCTGATCACAACTGGCCATGTAAAACGTTGATCTGGATACATGTCCTGGGTCGAGTCTTGGGTCTGAGGGTTCCAGTGGAACCATGAAGACCTCTGACTCACTGCTGCCAAACAGCAGATTTGCTCTGTGATTATTAAAGGAATCATCAAATTGAAATAACAGATGCCTAACCTCACTGCTGAAGATGTCCATCTTTTACTGTCACTGAGGTCAATGGTTGGATTAAAGCTTTACCATTTCAACCCTTGATGTGATGTTTATTATCTTCAGAAACTCTTCGTCCTCACATCACTGGGAAGTACACTTCACTTGACTTAGGAGGAAGGAAAACAAAAAAGAAAAAGAAAGTAATAGATAATGAGTTTAACCAGCATGACGTTAAGAGTGAAAGGGGAAGTGAAATGATGGATATGAAGTGGAACAGTTGGGGTTATCATATAGGATGTAGAGCGTGACATGATTTGGATCCCATAATCAGGGAAACTTGCCAGTATAGAACAGAACGTAAACCTCTAAATGGAGGCCGTTTGTCTTTGGTCGCCATTACAAGCCCCTACTCACTCTTCTTCTTTGTTAATGGGGAATATTAATTTCCTGTATTCCATCTTTACTACATTAATAATTGATGATTAAATATGGCTAGGAGCGTCTCAGACTCGTCGCCAGCCAGGCTCCGTCTCGGTCTTTGTCTGTCTACAGGTTTACATTCTGTCTGCCAAAAAGTGTTTTCGTTGTGTCTTTTATTGGGTCAGTCCATCACACTCAACCCTCAATGAATGTCTTTTTACTTTTCTTCTGTCCTTACTCTATATATCAGTCTGTCTCTGTTTCCCTCTTCAAATGATTCCCTGTCAGTGTTTAACTTTCTTCCTCCCTCTTCTCTCCATCCTTCTGTCTCAAGCACTGGTTCAGTCTGACTGCTGCCAGCCAGATTTACTTTCACTTGTTCCCATGAGTGACAAGGCAACAATCCAGCCAGAGACTCCAACACTGGGAGTTGTCAACCCTGCAACAGTTGTTTAAACATGTGTGATATCCAGCAGCCAGCCGTGGGTGGATTTCACCAATGAGAGCTCCGCAAGTGAAGCTGAAATATTTGTGTATGTTTCTTATTTGGGTTTCTTTCTGCTTGTATCCATTGTAATCATCATTTTCACACAAGCTATTACTTGTGTTTTGTTATCCCATCTCATGCCCCATTTACACCCATTTAGAAGTGTCTGGTATGCTCATAAAATCCACATGTCATTTAACCCTCTCAACCCCTAAAACCAGCCTGTGGCTTTCAAAGGCATGTTACGTTTAAGAAATCAAGAAAATTGCACCATTTATCAGAGCCAGAAACTGTGAAAACAGTTGGATTTTCAACTTTCCGACGGCCCATGAACTACTCATCAGGGAAACTTTACCAAATCCAAGGTTAAAATCAAGATATTTCATCAAAATGACTGTATTCTACATGTGTTAGTTATACTGATTTGCCCAAAATCAACTGTTTGCTATCAGTTCTGCACTCCTTTATGCATTCAGGAACTTTTTGGCTGAACTAGGCTGAACTATATATGACCTAACACAAAGACACGGATGAATCATATTTATGAACTATACAAAAGTTTAGCTAATGTCGCTCCCTCAAGCCTACGGATTATCGCTGTCTCATTTTTCCTGCCGCTTTATTGAAGTCGGGGGAACAACTCAGAGTGTACGTCCACAGACCACACAGTGCTAGTCACAGTTGGGAGTAGTAAATATTATGTATTTGTCTTGGAGAGACGCATGCATTTACACCTGTTATACATCTGGCTGCAATCCTTCTTGGACGTATTTACACAGCTTTTTGATATCTGAGAAGGCCAAGATGAATTACGTATAAAAAAGGGCGGTCTTAACCATCTCAAAGGTCACCATTGTTTTCTATCTGTGATTTAGTACTGGCAAGAAATGCAGTGTAAAGGCTGCAAGACCTGTATCCACAGCGACTTAGTCTGGATCATTTACTATGCCAACAGTTGTCTAGTCTGCACATGCCCTCTGCTCCAATCAAAACTAAAGTTAATCCGAGGTAGCGTTTCACTGGTTACCTGACGTGCACACATTAAAGTACACATTCAAACTAATACATGCATACAAACAGTTCAGAAAAGCCTGCAGGTGCCCACATGTGGAGTGCTACACAAAACATACGCACACTCACATTCAGCCGCCTGTGAACTTGCACCTAAAGTGATGCACAAACGTTCACACACACATAGGGAGAGCAGCCCGCATCTTTGGAAGTGGAGCGAGGAAAATGCAGGGCTGTTTTTTCCGCAGCAGAGTTTCCCCACAGCAAAGCACCATGGGAAATATGGTGGATCTAAAACAGGGTGCTTACCTTCGCAAGGAGACCCTCACGAGCCGCGTTCTTCTGGATACTGTTTGATAGTAGAGCACAAAAATCGACTTCTTTGTGCCACATTTGACTTATTTCCCACCAATACTGCAAACGCGATTAAGTTTGCGGTTGTTTCTGTGTAAACTGTCGACTCTGTGTTTTGATTTTTCTAAACCGTCATGCCGATAAAGCCTCTCTTAATTGAACTGAGAGAGAAAGAGAGAGGGACCACTTTAGCCTCTAAGCCACAGGGGGACCCAGTTGAATGTTATGCAACTGAGCCATGCCAACACACACACACACACACACACACACACACACACACACACACACACACACACACACACACACACACTGGGCCAGCTGTCCCTGATTCCAGCAGTGAAAACTATCTCTGTGTCTATTTGTCTATCTCTGCTTCCCTGTCTTTCCATCCCTTCCTCTCTCTGTCACTATCTCTCAATCTAACATCTCCTTCTGTCATTTTGTTAACTCGACTGCACTATATGGCCAAAAGTATGTGGACACTGTCTGTTTTTTATGTTTGGACCAGGCCACTTAGTCTTAATAAGGGTAAAACTTAATGATACAACATTCAATGATCTTTTACACAACAGTCCGGATCACTGTTTGACCTGAAGAAACACAACGGGCCTGCAGTTTGTCCAGACACCTGTGAACCTTATCGCATAACATCAGTGTTAATGCTTGGGAGCACCTCCCTGCAGCAAGGCTCCAAAATCTTCTAGAAAGTCTAAAACTAAAAGACTGTACACTGCAGCATCATTAATACCCATAGTTTCAGAATACACTCACACATGAGTGTAAAGTTTGGGTGTCCACATACTTCTGGCCATGCGTCTCTTAGTCTAACCTCTCTCTCCTTTTCACCCCCACTTTCTCTCCCCTCCATCATTTCACACCCGCCTGTCTCTCTCTCACCATGTCACTCTACAGGGTTTCATGTTGCCGGTGGCACCTGTCGCCCCCTGGGGGTGATACAATGCGCGCGCACACACACACACGTGCACAAACACACACACACGCGCGGCTCAACTTACTTGCAAAGGCGGTGTTCATTATTAGAAGTCTCGCAATGTGTATAAGGGGCTTCCCAAGCATAACAAGGGCAACACACACACAGAAACACACACACACACCCGTATGCCAGCAACCTTCCCAGCAGGCTGAAGGAAGCCTAAACACAAACCTTCAAGTTCACCCTCATTAAAGAGGCTGTTGCCTGCCTCTCTAACACACTCAGCAGTGGTCAGCTGTGCAGGTACAGCGGCTGACGTCAGCTCTTAAAGGTTACCATAAACTTCCCTCGGTGGAAAACACAGCAGATTACAGAAAACACAGTGTTTACCCCAAACTTCTGTTCATTAAAGTTAACGAGTCAAACCTCAAAACACAGAGGTTACCCCCGACTTTAATTACAGAGAGTCAACACAAACTCAAGTCACCCCACACACCTTATTCCTGCAGCACAGAGGTAACACCTGTGACATAATAGAAGCATTATAAATTGTAAGAAGTCATAAGAGAGTGAATAAAGATGACAAGGATGAAGACAGACAAGTATATTTTTTACCCAGTGCTCTCAATAACCCTTTCTTGTTACTGTATACTTGTACATTTGCGGAAACTAGCTCATTTTTCAAATAAAAGATGAAACCCATTAGTTTCTGTAACTCTAAAAATGGCTACGTTTTCAAAGGTGAATGTTCCTCTCTCTCTGTAATTAAACATAATGTGGTGAAGATCATGGGCGGCTGTGGCTCAGGAGGTAGAGTGGGTTGTCCAATAATCGCAAGGTTGGTGGTTCGATCCCCGGCCCCTCCGCATACCGAAGTGTCCTTGGGCAAGGCACTGAACCCCAAGTTGCCCAATGGCAGGCAGGCACCTTGCATGGAAGCTCTGTCGCCATTGGTGTGTGTGTGAATGGGTGAATGCGAAACACATTGTAAAGCACTTTGAGTACCACTAAGGTAGAAAGGCGCTATATAAGTGCGGACCATTTACCATTACCATCATGGTATCTAGTGGGCTGTTTATTTGAAATTCCTATTGTTTTTAATGAAGTATCAAGACTTTTTTTTTATCAACATATCTTGTGAGCCTCGGCCACTGGCCTGCCGTCAAAGTCTCCTGGGAGCTCTAGTTGTGTGGTACACATCTTGTTTAGGATGCTGAAGTCTTGTCATGCTTATAGTGATTATAGTAATAGTGACGCAAACCGCTTCTTTAGAAGATAACAGCCTGTTTTTTTTTTTTTCTTCTAAGCCATCAAATGTAAGTTATGTAGCATTTAAGTTTAAAGGAGTTACTGATCCTTTAAAAAATATATATATATATATATATATAAATGTGGTACATTTGAGGCTTATTATCAGTAAACCTCATAAGAACCATTTGGTTAAAAACATTGAATACAGACAACTTTATCCTTTAAGGGAGAAGAAAGAAATCCATAAATCATAACTCTTAAAGTCTACCCTTGGTGAAAATCAAGTTTTTTACCTTGTTAACATAAGGTGTTTTTTTTTTTTTTTAAATGTTGGAAGACACGTCATGAGCGAAATCAGCAGTCAACACAATGGCTGAGCATTTCCTCCTTGAAACTGTACACCAATGACAATCTTAAAAACAAGGATTTAAATGTCATACATAACAAACCAAGCCTGTCAACTAGCAGGGTGGGAGTTTCTGTATCATCATCTTCTTCAGAATCACTTTCAGGTTCAAACACATATGTATTAAAACTTGTCATTGTGTATTGTACAGTAGTTGTACAGTGTTTGAGCAGAGTCGTAGGTGAGCTGGTGTGCTTGAGCTGCAGCAAGTAGCAGAAGGGTTTGTGGAGAAAGAAGGGGGGACTACATAGATCTGTACATTTCAGGGGAAGAAACATTGCAGAGATACATCTCAGCCATTTTAGGGCAGGAAGAGACTATCTTGTATTTTGTGAAGTTTTTAGTCAAATTTGAGGAACTGGTTTGGCATGAAGTTCATAGTTTACAAGACTGGAGCTATTTCCTGACCAACTTTCACAGCTTTGTTTAAATACTGGGAACCAGAAGTTTGATGTAAATGAACCAAAGTTTGCCAACTGTCTTCTTAAACAGTTACATGTCCATATCTCAAATCTGTTTTCCAACAAATGGCCCAAAGTTGGCCCAAATGCTTCTGTATGCAGTGATTCTCAGCCCAAATCAGTCTCAGATTGTAGCCCCAAAACGAAGCCAATCTGGCAGCCACACACAGGCCAGAGCAGCCTCCTATTTGGTGCCTTTCTAAAAACTTATTTAGAAAAGCCTGTGCCCGTTTTAGTTGAACCTTAGTGACAGCCATCTGTCCGTTTATCTGTTTGTATTTCTGTCTGTCTGTTGAGCTATTTCTCTCTCTGTATGTCGTCCAGCCCAGGCTTGCCCCACAACCCTAAAATTATTCGGGGCTGTCCCCACGGACGCTTCAGCTATGTGGCTCTATAACTGAAGCCACTTTGGTCCCAGAGACATCAGGGGTATCCAGTTCAGTGTAACACAAGCAAACTATGCCAGTGCAGACACACACTCACATGAAAGGTCCATGATAAATAGCAGTGTGTCAGGGCTACGAGGGCAGAGCTGTCAGTCACAGCTGACTGAGTCAAACCAAGCCACCGGCCTAAATCTGCTGGTCACTTTTACAGTTTTTTCAGCCAACAACATGTTGAGGAGAACTGGACTCCAAGTGGTGGCTGGCATCTGTTGAGTAACAAAATTTGAGTGCCGATCTGGCATAAAAATCCAAATCATAATCTCTGTTCTGAATAGAAAGCCTCTCAAAGACGTTTCTGAAATGATTACTCCACCTACCAGTTAATTTCAGTCTCATTTGAGTAAAGTCTTTCAACATAGTGCCCAATTCCCTGATGCTTTTTACAGCCAATTTCCAGAGTGAAAACTGCTTTTATCCATTTTACAGATGATGTGGGTGTCATTTGTACTTGTTCACCCGTGTGTTTAAGACTGCAGAGTTTCATTATCAACCTGTGAAAAGGGTGGTGGTGGGCTGGCATGGAAGTGTAGGAGGAAGATTGTGCTCGTTTAACTCTGTCTTGAGATCCATTGAGATGAGGGAAGGAGGTAAAATTGTATCAGGAACACTACAACTTGGAAGGAGCAATTACATAATATTAATGTAATGAAATATTTGTTTGAAGTTCATGGTTTAAATGAACTGTTCAACATTTGGCAAAGTACACTTACTGTTTTGCATTCCAACACCTAGCTTGGCTATTTCCACAGTGAAATGAATACGCCTACCAGCACCCCTGATGCTAATTAATTGGTTTGGTAGAATTACACCTGCACAGAGACCTATTGTACTAAATGTATTACTAACCCACTATGTCTGGCAACCCATGCTATGACAAGAGATGCTGCAGAGGCCAGGCTGTTGTTCGTTAAGAATTAGTTACAGTAAATGACTAAATTTTTGAATTTGTATGTGACTTAGACAAATAAAATACAAAATATGAATGTAGGAGCTTAAAGTCTTAGTACAGTTCTGACACAACTAAGCTGCATTCTCATTTATGTTTTGAAAGAAACAGGACATAAAGGGAAACCCTTACAGCCTTAGACTGCAACAGGAAATTTTTCACATTTTTTTTAAATTCACATAAAGACAAAAGAAGTGTATTTGACAATATGTCGTATTGAATTTCTGCAGTTACTGTAAAACAATACTGTGTCTACAATAAATAAATCCAGATTTAAAACCCAATTCAAAGTTTGCATTTATAGAGCAGTTTGTATTCAGGACAATTTGACCTTGAGCTAAAAAAAAAAAAAGAGAGAATGACTGTATTTTCATCTTAATGGGTCTGAAGCACAGAGGAATTTGTTGTGATGATACTGATAAAGAAACGTACCAATGAACTTACTATGTGAACTTACTATTTTACATTAAACAATACTAAAAATGTGAAGTTCTGTGTGTGTATTGGGTGAAGAAAATCCACCTGAGTAACTCAAAAAATCACTAAATGACCTATCGTCTATGCAAAGATTAGTTTGGAAATCAGACATGCAAAGGCATATCTCTACCTCTGATAAAATCTAAAATGGAAAAGCAATGATAGCACTTCCAGGTAATTGGGTCTCTTAAGTCCCTGTTCAACAAAAATGATGCCTTTACAGATTTTAATGGGATGTGGTGAAATGTATTTCACCAGGCAACCCTAACCTCCTCTTGCCCTGAGCTGACAGGAGGAAAAGCTGCCAGGCTGGCTCTGTGTGTGCTTGTGTCAGTCAGTCAGCCAGCGGTTCGTTAACTAATTAGTGAGCTCGTTTATCTCATTAGGCTCTGATTGATCTGCCAGCTGATGGACTGGCAACTGAGCGCCCTGTGTGTGTCTGTTGTACGTCAGACGGAGTGAGCTAATCGATATTAACAACACAGGGAAGAGTTTAAGTGTTACGCAACCTCATTATCTGGCAGCGACTGCACGGGGGGTGGAGAGGGGGGAGGATTCCTGCGTTACACCAATGTCACCAGAAGGGCAGCCTTCCTGTTAGCGGCAGGATATTAGCTCAGATAGCACGGCTAGCTGGCAGCCGGATGGTATCTGATGGCCTGACTCACATAGTCACAAGATAGTTAGTGTGTTTTCTATAGGTGTACCAGTGGAAGAGTAAAGGAATATAATACACTCAATTACTTCAGGTCAATAGTGACATGATACTACTAATTAGGGGTAAAACATTTGGTCATCGAATCCATTGGACAGCAAATAAAAAAAATCAGAATTTTTTATGCAAAAAAAAAAAAAATGCTGAATACTTTCTGGTTTCAGCTTCTCACAACGTTTTGCTTTTCTCTGCTTTATATTATTGTTAATTGCATGTCCTTGGGTTTTGAACCGCTGCTCAGGAAAAACAAGCAATTTAAAGACATTACATTCTTGATTCTTGGCTCTTGATTTTTGTTTTTCTTTGTTCAGAGGTTAGATGTTTTGTAATAGCCCTTTTTTTTTTCTTCCATTTCAGCTGATTCTGTTTGGCAACCTCACTATGACTTACTTCCTCCACGAAATTAAAGAAGGAAAAAACAATCAAATAAAGTAGCACCAGTCAGATGACGAGTCACCGTCTACTTCCCGACAAATGCAAATCAAAACAGGTTGTTTACCACCAAGGCATGGATCCTGGATGCAGGCAGCCGGAAAAACTTGAAGCATGTCGGGAAAGCTTTGTTAAGGCAGTGTGGGAATGTGTTTTTTTTCTTTTATTTCAGCTTTTATTTCTCTGAGGGGGAATTCCACACATGCCCACCTGGGAGCTGCCCAGTATAACCACAGCTCTGCCCTACTGGGACCTGACGGCTCTGCTGGGGCAGAATGGAAGATGAACCAGCGACCTAAGAATGCCAAGCCTCCTTCTCCAGCTCCAGGCACTGCTGGCCTTTACAGGACTGAAAATAGAGTCGAATAAAGGAGCTAAAGTGTGGACTAGTCCGTCTATTCTACATTAGAATCAGCAGTTAATGGATAAACGTTATGCTTCCTAAATAGTGATCCTACTCTACTGTTTTTTTTTTTTAAAGATGTATTTTTGGCCTTTTATGCTTTTATTGGATAGGACAGTGGATAGAGTCGGAAACGGGAGAGAGTGGGGAAGGACATGCGGTAAACGTCCGAGGTCGGAACAGCCGCTACGCCTCTGCACTTGGAATACGCGACATAACCATCAGGCTATCGGGGCGCCCCGATCCTACTCTACATTATTGTTTCTATTGTCCTATAACACATATATTGTATTGGCATGCGTGTTAGTCGATTGTCCAGCAGAAAGGTTCAGTTTCCATTGTTTACAAC
>OMNN01098123.1:13681-24052 GCA_900302755.1 Chromis chromis
GGGGAATTCCACACATGCCCACCTGGGAGCTGCCCAGTATAACCACAGCTCTGCCCTACTGGGACCTGACGGCTCTGCTGGGGCAGAATGGAAGATGAACCAGCGACCTAAGAATGCCAAGGCTGCTTCTCCAGCTCCAGGCACTGCTGGCCTTTACAGGACTGAAAATAGAGTCGAATAAAGGAGCTAAAGTGTGGACTAGTCCGTCTATTCCACATTAGAATCAGCAGTTAATGGATAAACGTTATGCTTCCTAAATAGTGATCCTACACTACTTTTTTTTTTAAAGATGTATTTTGAGGAGAGAAGTCTTTCAAACACTGTCTCTAATCCTCGATTGTAATTTAGAACCTAACCCTCTAGTGGCTCTCTTTGGCACCACCGGAGACGACAATACTTGTCTCACTCCAAATAAGCGCCGCACAATTGCATTTGCCTCTCTTCTGGCCAGGCGGGCCATCTTACTGAGGTGGAGGGATGCTGCCCCGCCCACCCACGCTCAATGGCTCAGAGACATCATGTCCTGTCTGAAGCTCGAAAAGATTCGTTACTCAGTCTGCAACTCAACCATTAAGTTTCAAAAGCTGTGGGGGTCTTTTCTTGAATACTTTAGGAATCACCGGCCGACATAGCCCTCTTAGATCTGGACTACTCTACCATAAAAAGCACACTTTGTTGATTTATTTATTCACTCTCACATAACCTGACTTCCAGCTCTATCCTTCTCTGGTACACTCCAGGACAGTGGTGCCTTTTGCTTTTTTTTGTTTGTTTGTTTGTTTTATATTGTTTTTCTCATCTGTACATCAGGGGTCTGCGGGGATACGGGATAGGACTTGTTACTACGGATGTGTTCTGTGAAACTTCACACAGCTTCTATAACACTTGTACATGTTAATACAAAGTTGATATAAGTTGTTATACCAATGCAAATGTACACATTATGTACATATACACTGCATACCTCTGAATACATGTACCCTCTCTGTGAAATTATGTTAAAAAAATCAATAAAAAATATTCTTGATTAAAAAAAAGATGTATTTTGACATGCGGTAAACGCCCGAGGTCGGAACAGCCACTACGCCTCTGCACTTGGAATACGCAACATAACCATTAGGCTATCGGGGCACCCCGATCATACTCTACATTATTGTTTCTATTGTCCTATATCACATATATTGTATTGGCATGCGTGTTAGTCGATTGTCCAGCAGAAAGGTTCAGTTTCCATTGTTTACAACACTGTCTGCAGTACATGTAGCAGAGTATGCATCACAGCTGAGCAGACAGTGGTGCAGAGTCAAGTGGTGTCTTCAAGGTAGGCTGTTTAATTTAAGTGAAAATCTAAGGCCTAAAACATTAATGGTCAACTTGTGTGTGTCCACCGGATCAATAAGTATTACTGTCTGAAGTGCACAGGATAAACCGATATAGTCCATTCTGAATTCTTACACAAGCCTTTTTAAAGCATCTTGAATCAATAGAAAGACTGCATCAATAAAGTCATATGTGCCCTTTCTTAAATCCTCCTAAATCAGATCATTCCCACAAGACTTGAAGGCAGCATAAGACAACCGGGCTTTATTTGTTGAGGACACAAACATTAAAAAAGAGGTGAAAAGGGCTTTCAATTAATTTAACACATGCAGTTTAGCATCCCAGAGACTACTCCTCATTAGACAATGCATTTCCCACAATAGAGGCTCGGTCTTAACCTCTGAAGAACCTCTTGTGAGTCATCCGACTTTGTAAAAGAGAAATTACCCAAGTGGCCCTTTAATAAGGTTAATCTGAACAGTAACATAAAGCATCATCCCCAAGATTAAAGAGATACCACTGTAGCTTCCCATAGGTGTGTGACATTAATGTAATACAGTGACCCACAAACAATAACTTGACGGTAAAGCAGCTGTTACTCTGCAAGTCAGCAAAAAGTTGAGCTCCGTTGACCGTCACGTCTAATGAATAGTCTGCAGTCCTTCCTATTGCGTGTGCTCCATTATTTTTACTGTACCCTGAGTGTACAGCCACTAGGGGCCCTTCTGATGAAGTACATTGATGAGGTGAATCCAGGTAAGAGCCATTAACCTTCATCGATTCCTCTTATTGCATTTAGATCAATCAGTGATGAGGAAATGGAGAGCGAAGAGAAACGCACACGTTTTAAACTCCACTCTGGTTGAGATTGTGAAAAATAGGAGTGCAGCTTGGTATCAGGATGATGTTTCAGTAGTTTGTGTTTTAGATTCATAATGCACACACACGCACACACACACACAGACACACACACACACACACACACACACACTTCTGTCTGCCTGTTCACCTTTAGCTTTCCCTCTGACGTAACAGTTCAGGGAGGGCAACGGGAGGCCAAATTGCTAAAATCTGGCTTTCCTCCTCTACAAACACGCACACACACCTCGCAGCTTTCTGCATTGCCGTTGCACCATTCAGCATCAAATATGCATCAAATTATATAAGAGAGACTCTTATGTAACAGACTCTATCCCCTTCACTACCCCATGTGTGTGTGTGCGTGTGTGTGTGTGCGTGTGTGCGCGTGTGCGTGTGTTTTCATGCTGAGGTCTGTGGCTAATGAAGCCATCTTTGCAGGGGCAAAACACAGAAACAGAGGGCGCAAAGGAGGAGGAGGATAGCAGAGCTAAATATAACTCTACTGGCCCTGAGCAGCATCTGAGAGGAGAGGAGAGGAGAGGAGAGGAGAGGAGGGGAGGGGAGGGGAGAGGAGAGGCCAGACAACTGTTCTCCAACCGTCTTCTTCTGTTTTCATCATTTGTACATCCAGGAAAAGTTCACATCCACCTGACTGCTTTCCAGTAACACCCCAACCTACTCTTCCCAATGCTGGTCCAGGGCCAACCTGCTTCTCTAAACTCTCTCAGCAAAATCTGCTCTTTCATTGTGAGCACATGCCATCCGAATGGATTGTTTTGTATGTTTCCAAGTTCCACTTTGCCTCAAGCATAGCTTAGGACAACCATGAAGAAGAGCTGAAACTATACATAAAGACTGTCTCCATCAAGTTGCACAGATTTCCCAAACGCAGAAACCATACACCTGAGTTATTCTGATCTATGGGGGTATGATTTTAACAATATTACTTGCTAATGTCTGTGTAAAGTTATGATTCTGTAAATTTGTAATTAATTAATGCAGATGGGCATTTGCATTTGCAGTGTCCTGAGATCTGTGAATGTGTAAAAGAAACTGTGACATTAATCATTAAATGTGAAAAACACGTGTAAAATAATCTGCAAATATATACATGTCTATTTAGTTTGCCACTGCTGAAAATTAACAATAGACCCAGAAATTCAATGCGGTGAAGAGCTTCAGCTGTGCCAACTCCACTTTCCCATAAAGATCAATTGACTTGATCAAAAGCTCCATAACGGTCACTAAATGGATCCCGTGGTGAGATTTTTTAGTCAACTAAGGCTTCCAAGATCAAGGATTAACTTTCAATCTGGACAAGAAGTCTATCTGCTACCTACATCTGCTCAAGGATGTCATGTGATATGTCCAAAAGCTCCAGAACAACCACTAAATGCACCTTGTGGTGAGACTGCTGGGATAAATGAGGTGTGTGATACTTCAGCTTTGTCCTTGTAATAATATCTGTATCTAAAACACACAACAAATTTGTAATATCATTCCATACATGTGTGCCGAAGTGTTCTGTTGTTGCTGAAGTTAAATACATGAGGAGTTTAAAAGTTTAGTCCCATCCCTCCCCAAAGGCAACCTCACACCTAGGAGAGCTTTCTTGTCTGGATCCTTCCCTTCAGGTCATTAGTCTCAAGCCTCCTTCACTTCAATATACACACACGCTGCCTAAAAAAGCAGCAGCACCCCCACAGACAGAAACATAACACATACAGCATAGCAATCTGCCACCACATACTGTAGCAGCCTCTCTGCCCGGAGTTGGAATCCACAGCTCTGACATTTCTGCCCGCCACAAACCAACTGGAAACCTTTAACGGCCTGAGGTCGGAGTGAGAGAGAGATGGAGATAAATTACAGTGTTTGGTTTGGTGAGGAAAGCTGGGAGTGTGAGCGGGTTCATGTGCAGCAAGTCTGTCTCCATGTGTGCATATATATATTTATATATATATTTGCATGTATAAATATGTATGCATGCACACATGTGTCCATGTACAAAGAACATGCATGCATGCATGCATGTGTATGTGTGTGTGTGTGTGTGGTGATGTGCTGCATTTTCTTCATGTGTTTTTAGGGGCTCGTGAGTGTGTTTGTGTGCTGTACTCCGATCCCAGTGAAGATCATGTGCAATATCTTAAACTGTCTATCCAGTTCTGCAACCTGCCAATGTCCACTCTGGGGAATTGTCTGAATAAAAATCCATCCTGGGGTAACAATTTAAGCAGCAAAATAAGGACCCAAAACTGTCAAGACTCGCTGAGAACACACAACAGCACATAAACAGAAAAAGTTTTGAAACTACACAATGCCTGAATAAGAAACTTTAACCAAAATAGATACAGTCAAGGACAAAAAAAGAGCTGTCTAGTTGTGTTGCTGTTCTGCCTCCATCTACTAATGGACATATAACTGTCATTACAGGACTTCCAGGGTTATTACACAACTGTACATACACACAATGTTTTATTCCAGTCTGTGCAATTTCAACGCAGCACCTTCCCATATCAATACATTACTGCTTCCTTGTCTTCTACTTCTAAATAACATGTTATAACTGGGCACTATCATTACAAAAAGTATGCCAGGATGTATTTAGAGTCATTGCATTGTCCTAGATAAAATGTATCTTCACTATTCTTAGATTTCAGTGTATTTTAGAACATTTTAGTTAATTATTTACGGGTCTGTGTTGTTTTTACTAACTATACTACCAGACTGCTGTTTGTCCAGTAGCCTATTTAGAATTACATGGTGTGTAAGTTGCATACATGTATAAAAATTGTCTTTTTTTGTCTGTATACAACTGTTTGATCTACCTAGCATGCAATTAAAAGGCAAAGGCCACTTAAATGCAGATAATTCACCACTCTACCTGTCAGTGTGTTACAAATGAGTACAGCTGGTAGTACACTTCTGTCCAAAAAAATTGTGGGTTTTCTGAAATGAAATGCCTTAAGATGACTCATAACTCTTAATACTTCCCTGTAATGTGCTTTACTTTCATGCCAACAATCACAGATTTTGAAGGAACATCACCATATTTACATTTTTTTGAAAAAACGAAACTCATCTGAATACATTTGCATAGATATTTCTGGCCCTCAGCTGAACGTCTCTGTGTTTAATATCCAGTGGGAATTAGATAGATGGAGGACAAAATTTACTGATGACATTAAGGCAGTCTAACGTGAAATCACACACACACACACATTCGCAGACGCACACACACAGACGTCTGACAGCTGCTTCTGATCCTCCTATGTAGTTTAAGTTAACAGAGAGGTCTAATATCACCCAGTTGTCAGCCAAATCCTGTCACCGACACCGCCTGTGTGCGTGTCTGAGTGTGGAAAACACATTAGGTAGAGATACTTTCAAAACAAACAGTGAAAAATATCTAAGTGTCTTTTAATTTCGCCTCATGGCTCGTCAGTTTAAAGACTGAAACTGAGGAGAGAGCCGGAGAGAGACCGTACCACTGACAGGCGAGAAGAAAGAGGAGGATCTGTTTTGAAATTTTTTGGGTTTCTTTTGGCGCATTAGGATGAAAGAGGAGAGGAGGGGAAGGAAGAAAGGAGACAAGGGAGGGAAAGGGAGTGTGAGCAGATAGGAAAAAAGAAGAAGACAGGGGAGGCCTTGAGAGGAAAGAAGTTAAGGGATGAGAATAGTGCAGATGGGAGGAAGAAGAAAGGAGCAGATGATGAAGGGAGAGGAACGAAAAAGAGAAAACAGGAGAAAAAATGATATAGAATGAGGAGCATGAAGAGAAGGGGGGTGAAAAGGGGTGGAGAGGTAGCCAGAAAAGGAGGAAAAGAGAGGAGAAGAGATTTAAGGAAAAGAGATGAAGAAGTTGAGGGAGGGAGAACACATAGAGGGATGGAGGGGAAAGAGGAAGACAAGAGGTTAGAAGAAAAAGGAGGAGGAGAGGGAGGAGGGGGAAAAAGTAAAGGGTAAGAAAGAGGAGAGGAGATAAGGCAAGAAAAAGAAGAGAAGAGATAAAAAAGGGAGAAAGAAAGGAGAGTAGAGGGGGAGAAAGGGGTTAAAATGACAATAAAAGAGAAGAAAATGAACTAGTCCTGAAGAAAACTCGAAAGACAGGAAGGAAAGGAGGACAAATTAGGCAGACTGGACAAGAAGGAGAAGAAGAGAAGAAGGAAGGACTAATGAGATGAGTAAATGAGGAGAAGAAAGGGAGAGGAAATGAGAGGCACAAAGCAAAGAGAGACGGTAAAGTAGGGTGAGGCAGGTGAACGGGAAAATGAAGAAGGAACGGCAAGAAGGAAGAAATTAGGAGAGAAGAAGCAACAAGAAAAGCAAAAAGAGGAAAGGAGGAGGAGATGGGAGAGGAAATAGGAGAGAAGCACATCAGAGGGGGAGACCAACGGGGGAGAAACGAGTCGAGACAGGATGAGAACAGAGGAGAGGAGATGAGAGGAGGGAAGGGAGGAGAGGGGATGGAAGAGAGGAAAAGGGGGGATGAAAGAGAGGGGAGGATTGAATCCAGGGACAGATAGACAGAGCTTTGAAGAGGAGGAGGAGGGAGGAGGATCAGAGCGAGTGAAGGATGAAACAGGAGGCGAACGGTGGTTGAAAGAAGGGAGAGCGTGGACGGAGAGATGGAGGGAGAGAGGCACTCGGAGCGATGAAAGGAGGGAGGGAGGCAGAGAGGGAAAGAAGAGAAGTTAGAATTTTCGGTTACATATTTTAAGAAATAAGTGATGCTTTAGTTCTGTTATCAGTCAATATACAAATCAAGATAATGCACGAGGCAACTTCACACATGTTCACTGCTGACACATGTCACCCAAAGGAAGATCAGTTTGCAAATGGAAAAACGTATGTTTGAAAATAAATGTCTCTATTTGGACATGGAACTGTTTGTGAAAGAGGATGAATTTCAAAGGCGGACAGACAAAAGCACGATCCAGGAGTTTGCGGGAAAGCGGAGAACTCTGTACTGCATTGGTGGTAATTGGGTGTGACAGGTTTTGCAGAAATATATGCAAAATATTCAGATTTTTTTTCTCACATAAACCTTAAATGCAAGTAGGAAAAGCCAGACGTGACCTAACTTGAAGTGTACTGTAACGGTAATGAGTAGTTTCAGTGGCTGTCATCAACACTGATTTATTGAATCGGTTAGAATTCATTTGTCAAAACGTCCATTTTAACTTTTCAAATAGCTCCACTGATCCACTACTGCACAGCACTGATACAGAATTAGTGTTCTTTGTTATGTTGTGGATGTGTCATTTACACTGATACTGTCTTACCAGCTTTGATTCTTATCTTAGTAACAATAAATATATCCATACATACTAACCCTAACCCTAATCATACAGTTATTTCAAAATTACGATAAATTATAGAATCCCAGAAATATTGGAGGCGTATTAAGTTGGGATTGCACCTGGGAAAGGCATCATAGTGCTGCAATTTCTTCTTTAGGTTTCTCAAAACCAGAACATGGACAGAACAAAAGCAAAACATACCAATAAAATCAATGAATAATACTCTGTAATCTGTAAGGTAAATGACTGAAAAGGTCTATTGATGTAGTAAACGGTTGGATAAGAGGAGTCTGTTTAGCATTTACAGATAAATTATATGATGCTTCCAAAACTTGATAATACTGTACTTGTGAAGGTTCTGTGGACCTTTTGGTACTTTTGGACACATTTTTGCTGGGCCACCGTAGAAATCCTTTGTAGCTGCATCATGCTGACTACGCTCTGCAAAGTTATAATCTTGTGTGAATGTTTTATGGTTGAATATTCCTTAAATAAGTTTGCATCTCCAAGAGAAATCCCTTTGATTTAAGTTTGACCATGATGGAAGTTTATCCAGTGGGGGTTTCAAAGGGTTTTAAGAGATAAAAACGGGGGTTAGGTTTTTTGTGCACCTACAGAGAAGCATTTAATCCGTTTAGAATTTGAAGAGAAGTATTTGACAAAAGACTAGGTATACATCTTTTCCTTTTATTTCCCATTGCCTTGCTGGTTGGCACCTCATTATAAGCTGTATGAAAGGCACAAGCACTTATTATCCGAACATTCATCCAGGTATTATATGTACAGCATGCTGTACATTTCTCCATACTTCTGACTGCAGAGAAGACAGACATCAGAAAAATTCAACTGTTTTCAGGTCGTGCCAGATTTACTTCCCCTCTTTGAAGCTCTAATTCTTAGCCTGCTAGAGCGCTAACCGTCGCTAGCATGTGCTAATCCCCCGATGCTTGACGGACGGGAGGCACGAGGTGCTAGCCAGCTGTGCTAGCTTTTAAGCTTTAATACTCTGAGAGTGAGTGAGCTAGCGTGGAGCTAATCAGTCTTAATGCCATGCATATGGAGTTAGCTCCGGAGATGGCTAGCTGCTGTAGCAGCAGCTAATCCTAGCGGCTACAGGAACACGCTCAATCCCCCCATTTCACTAAACATGTCAATTTTAGAAACTGCAACGTGAGATTAAGATTAGAGGAGGAGAATAAAAATAGAGCAGAGAAGAGAAAGGAGATGTTATTTGGGAGGGATGCACATGCTTTTTGTGAGGACAGCTCTTGTTCATACTGAGGCCCAATGTGATAATTCTCTTTGAACAAAAGCGTTGGGTTGAATGTAGGTTGCATGTAAAGAAGACATAAAGGAATGAAATACAGAAAGGGTAAAAGAAGGAAATTGAGGAAGAGCCCACCTACACTGTCGTCCCTTACTGTACTCAACAGCACTGTCTCTACTGTGGAAACCTCCAGGTTTCAGATCCACGATATCTCTCAGGATCTGAAGTGGACACTCAACATAGACACGATCATCAAAAAGGCCCCACAGAGGCACCACTTTATTACATGGTTGTAGGATAAAAAAAATCTAATTTATTGAGTTGGATTAACCATTAGAATGACAAATGATGGTAATGACATCAATTTAATATTGTGTGTAATTCAAACTAAATTTTCTGCGTTAGTCGATTTAAAACTAAATTAAAGTTGAGTTGACTTAATGAAATTGTTTTTTTCTTTTTCAGTTTGAGTTGTTGGTTGAACATAATTTTATTAGAAGTTCTCATAACTCCAAAAAAAAACTAATACAAACTGTTGTAGTTCAACCTGCCCGAGGAGCTGCTGATCCAATTCTACACTGCAAAATTTCACTATGTTCTTTGCACTTTAGCAACTGTCTGGTTTGGATCGGCCACCAAAAATGACACCCAGGACTGCAAAGAAAATCATTGGGGCCGACCTGCCTTCCAACTAGAACTTATAGACATGAGAAAATGGGCTGGTAACATCACTGCAGACCCATCACAACTTGGACACAAGCTGTTCCACCTCCTCCCCTCTGGTGGGATTTATAGAGCACTGGATGCCAAAACAACCAGACACAAGAACAGGTTCTTCCCACAGATCTTCAAACTGATGAACATTTAAATTAGTCAGGAACAACTCATTCTGACTCCCAACTCTGGACCCCTGTATATACTGTATACTACCAATATTTAATTCCAGCAATTCCCAGTGCGGTGAGGTGAGGCGATAGTCTCAGTCCTACTGTTTGTCTAGTTACACACTCATTTTCCTTTTTGAACCTGTTGCCCTTGTTCAAATGCATGTGTGTTTTCTGTGTTAGAACTGTGAGAGCAAAGAAAAAAACGGAGTCAAATTCCTACATGTGTTCACAAACTCAGCCAATAACGCTGATTCTGATCCTGAGAGAAGACATTTTGAGCATTTCCCAAATCTTTCTGTGTTGAAAAAAACAGCAAGTACCAGCTTGAGACACACAGCGGAGGCTCTGCGAGGACCGGAAATGATGTGATGCTGCTGTGGGCACAGAAATATCTCAGCAGCTCTTATCTTTAAGTGCATGTGTGCGCCTGTACAAGTGCTTCCTACTGAAGCACCTGCTGCTCTCTTTCTCTCCCTCAAAATCACAGCCTTCAGTCGGACCCCTCCTCCTTCACCTCCTTTCCCACTTCCCCCTGCTCCTCCTCCTTCCGTCCATCACATGTTATAAGCCTGAGAGGCAGGGCGCTGACATGGGCCACGGTCTCTCTATCGCTCTCTGTTTCAGGCAGGAAGCCACCGAGTGGCACAGCAGAGGCGAGCCACCTGTTCCTCCCTGGCAGAGGAGATCATGGAGGGATGGATTGGGTGATGAAAAGATGGGGGGGGGGGGG
>OMNN01098123.1:24072-53629 GCA_900302755.1 Chromis chromis
GGGGAGATGAGGTGAAGAGGAAGACCGTGGTGATGGAGCAAAGGAGTGGAAGAGGGAAGGGTGAAGTAGAAAAGGTGGAAATGGGAGCAAAGGGAGAGGATGAGGAAAACAGATTTAGAACAAAGCAAGAAAAGGTGGGAAGGAAGGTGGCAGGTGAAAACTGTGGAGGAAGGAAATGATAAAGAGACACAAGGTAAAGTAAGAGGGAGAGGGGGGATAAAAGGATGGAGAGAGAAAAAAGTGGAGAAAGAAAAGAAGATATGAAAGGAAAACAAGAGGGGAAACAGGAAAGGAAGAGAAAGATGTTTGGGTGTCGAATCAGGGAAAGAAAAGACAAGCAACATGAGAGGAGAGAAGAAAAGAGAGATGAAGGGAGAAGGGAAAAAGAGAAAATAAATGATATGAGATGAAAAACAGGGATAAAAGAAGGAAGGTAGTGGACAAAAGAAAAAGAAATGATGCAATAGAAGAAGGAATGAGGTAAAAGAGGAGATTGGGGACACAGGAAGGGAGAGGTGGCGAGATAAGAGAGGGTGACAGAGAGAAAGGGAAAGCAGGACAAGATTGGAGGTGAGAAAGAAGAGAAGAGGATGAGAGAGAGTGATGAGAAGACGAAGGAGCAAAGAGAGATACGAGGAAAAAAGAGAGATTACAGAGGGAAGGATGCTGAAAGCAGGAGGAGACGAGAAGCAGAGAAAGCGGGGGATGCCTAATTACAATCCCTCCGTTCCCTCTCTTGACCTTGTCCCCTCTCCATTCATCACTCCATCTCCACTCCCACAAACATCCTGTCTTTTTTTCAGAATGGTTCTTGTGCTGATGGGTTTTCTACGTCATCCTGCAGCCACAAGTGATGCTCTGACTTGTTCTGAAAATCGCCCCTGAAAAGGATGTCACTGCCAAAACACTCTAAAGGTCACATTTGCGGATGAACATTCAATTCAGATGGTGGTGTTTCCAAAACTCATACATATTCTGACTGTTGAACATGAGGGTTTCAAAAATGTTGTGTGGAAAGCTTGATGCTGGCTGCTCAGTGCTGTAGTTTCAGCTTTGAAAAACCCTGTCTCTGATCATTCTTATGATATTTTGGCTTTAGCCTGGTTTTAACTTTCGCTTTCCCTTGCTGCTTTTCTAAATTTGGGCACCAAACTTGATAAGTTTAGAAAACAGATCATGGTTTGGGGTAAAATACACCCTGTTGAAGATTTTACACACACTTAATCACACGACCACAAGAGGTTGCCAATGCTATCAGGGTTACTTTTAGTTTATCAGTCATCAAAATGGATTAAAATGTCCCTACTGAGCTTACGAAATGTGATAATCTTTCTGCTCTCAACAATCATGTGATGAGCAACAGGAACATGCTGCTGAAACACTGATGATTCACTATTAATAATCTGATGATGTCATGTCAATTATAATCAGTCAGAGAGACCACACAATAACTACATTTTGCTGCTAATACTTATGTACTGTTACTTAAAAAGGATTTTGCATGCAGGACTTATTATTATTTGAAATAGAGTATTTCTACATTGTTGTATTGGTACTTTACATAAGTGAGGGGTCTGAATACTTCTTACACCACTGTTCTAGCAGTCTGACTTACAAGATATAGACTTCTGGTATAAGCGTGCCATTTCTGACATGCATTTTGTGTGGCTTTATGCTCCCCTTCTGCTATCTATGTGCTATTGTTTTTACCGATACAAACCCCAAGCAGCAACCTACACATTAAAAATGGTTTTGCCAAAGATATTGATCATGCAATATTTTAGAACTCCTTGGTTTTTATGGGGAATTTTCCACCACAACAGTTCCCCTGACACCTGCAGGGGCACCATCGCCACATCCCGGGCTAACCAGGATGTAGCAATCTGGTTGGTTTAAAGAAATACAAAGAAGCCAGAATGATTTCCCCCCTTACAGCAGAATGATAATGAGATGCAACAAGATCATTCTCCAGCCCCAACACAGTGATGTGAATGAAGATCTGGCTATGTGGGAATAGTCTCCTAGTAACACTTAACTTAGCACCACCAGAAAGTCAAAGTTTTCACTCAGCCTAGTTAGTAAAATATCTTGGCAACAGATACAGAACAAATATTTGTACAGACATTTATCGTTTACTGCAGGATATGATGATCTCCCGACTTTCAATCAAGGCGCATCAACAGGCCAAACTTGTAGTTTGTCCAATACTCTTGACCAGATATCTACAAAGTGATGGCTGTTTTCTATGGTCAGCACAAACTGACAATTTTTAGCAAGCTAACACATCGCAATCTTTCGTAGATCTCCTCCTTTTGGACCATTTAGAAACATTATACCAGCTGAACTGATATTCCTGTTAAACTTTAGCTGAAAGCACAAGTACAGTCTCACAGAGCTGCTAGCATGACCTCAGCTCTGTTAGTATGGTTCGCTGCTATTAAAGTTTTTTGTAACAGATTTGAAAGTTTTGCTGACAAGAGAAGGAGGTAATGAATCAAACAGTAAAGAGAAAACATACTAAATGCAAAGCAGATACACACATGCACTACCATATGCTAACAGCTATGACACATGCATAAGTTAATGCAACTATACATGCAGAAATGCACCCACTGAACCACATATGCAGAGTGTAGACTCTCTCTCTCTCTCTCTCTCTCTCTCTCTCCACACACACACACACACACACACACACACACACACACTGAACATGTACAGGAAGTGTGCAGGCTGCAGAAGCAACAAAGCCGTCATTTGCATGAGGAATGATGCGGAAGTGAAACCAAAGCTCTTTATTGTACCGCACTGTACTCAGACACATCGACATACTCTCCCTCACACAGACACACACATACACACACATATGCTGCTTTTCATGCAATTTGAATGCACAAACAAAGAGGCCAGTGGACTTCTGGTTACCTGGAGGAAATGGGAACCAAACTAACTGCTGTTGTCTCAGCAATGTTCATATCCCATAATGCTATTCAAATTCTGTCGCTCTGTTATCTCACTCATGACCTGCACACACAGACGAGCACACACACACACACACACACACACACACACACACACACACACTGGGAGGGAGGCCATTCATTCTGACACAGCTGTTCGTCAGGACACGAGTGTCGCTCTGCCCTCTGTGTGTGTGTTTCTGAACATGTGTTTGCGTGTGTGTATAAGTGTGCAGAGCTCGCTCTCCATGCGATGCTTTCAAGGGCACAGCTTGTATCCGTTGTACCAAGCTGTGGTCACCATGGCAACACAACATACACGTCTTCTTTCTTCACCTCCTGCCTTTTTTCTACTTTCTTTATCAGCGCATACTAGTTTGTAGGAGTGTGTGTGAATATGTATGAATGTGTGTGTTTGACTGTGTGTGTGTGTGTGTGTGTGTGTGTGTGTGTGTGTGTGTGTGTGTGTGTGTGTGTGTGTGTGTGTGTGTGTGTGTTTGTGTGTTCCAGTCACTTCCTGGTCTGTTCCTGCCAATGACTTAACAGAGACTAATACAAAGCTCAAGTGGTTTACCATCCACCGCTGGTGTGGTGTTTCTGCTAGGACTCTTTTTAATGTACCAACTCAGTGGTTACCATGGCGCCCACATCTCCATTTGGTTCTCCATCTCTCTTTTTTTTCATTTTGTTATTTCACCTCATTTGGTGGGTTTTTCAGGTATTTTTGATGTGAAGTGGTTTAAGCAGTCAGGCAGTTTGGATCTTGTCGCCTCTTAGCTTTCATTTCTCTGTTGGGTCCAGTCTTCATATGCTCTTTATGCTTGTAGTTTTTTGATTGCTCAGTTTCTTCTATCTATTATTATAATCCAGAAATGATTATAATCCAGACTTGGAGAATCATTGACAATATGCATTAAAGCTGTTCAGGAGACTTACAACAATACCTTATTTAGACACTTTATGTAGGTTTGCGCTTTGCCACTGATTTGTTTCACAATTGTTTATGAATGTGGCCCATGTGCAGGTAAACTGACACACCTAGGTAATTACAGCTGTTCAATTTGACACTTTTTTACTTATAAATGTTTGCATATAGATTTTGCACCTTTTTTGAGTCAAATTTCAGTGTTTCCATCGACCTGTGCCATGTAGCCATTAATTAGAGGGCATTATGTCGTGGCTACATGGAACCATAGACTGTATAAACAAATTGAATGTAGCCACTGGCATTTGTTTGTCGCCATCTTGGTCTTTCGACATTGGATGTCATAAAGTAGCCCCGCCCAAAAGCATATCCTGTTTTAACATCGATTTCACTCTAAATGGGACCCTAATTTGCAAAATTAACACCATGCTAGATTCAAACAGTCTTATGATTGAGATTTAAATCATTAACTCATTGGACAAATGTTTACTGAGGTAACAAATCTCATGAGCAGTTTAGTATCTTTCTCATAGACTTCTATACAATCTGTGATATTTTGGCAACCAGAGTAGTTGCCCCCTGCTGGGTATTAGAAAGAATGCAGGTTTAATGTACTTCTGTGTTGGGCTCACTTTTCCAACTAGAAAGCTACGTCCATATTTTATACACAGTATATGCACTGAACATGTAATGTATGCGGACCATTTGGGGAGCAGCTGCTGCAGCACTTTGCTTCCACTCTAGTCGATGAAACAGGCACCAGGCATGAGAGAGAGCAAAACTGGTGCGCATGGCCATGGAGATTCACTGTGGAGATTTGCTCTGTAAATGGAAAAATTGTTTCTTCTATCTAGATCTTTTTTTATGTTACTTTTTTTTATGCCTGAAAGGACTACTTTGCATGAAACAGGGCTTCCACATGTGGCCAGTACGAGCTGGCGGTTGATTACTGCCCTTATCCCTACATAGTCTACTGTAGTTTGTAAATGTCATATTACACAAACCTGAAGTTCCACAGTGCTATGTTGGGTCCAAAAACTGAAGACACAACAACCCCAAACAAAAGTTCACCATCTTGTTTAGGGTGCGACTCACACAACAATACAGCTGTCATCAATAAAAAGCTACATTCCGTGTCACATCCCCTCCACAAACAATCCACATATGTTAGGTGTTCAATGTAGCCAAACCATTAGACAATTAAAGCACGTGATGCCTCTGTAGCCCTTTTTTAATTCAATTGTATTTCATCAGGATTTCGACCTGACATAGAGATAATGATATATGAATTCTTCTGTATTTTCTTTCGATTTCTGACATTTCTATCTAGTTGCTATGTTTGTACTACTGGAAATGGGTGTGTAGCCTACATGATCCCTGCTGATTTACCCTGGTGCCCAACTATAAAACTGCAATATAAAATCCCATGTGCATCAATTTCCCAATAGACCACCATTACAAAAGAGAAAAAAACGTTTTTCTCCTTTGATAGGAAACCTCGGACTGCAAACATTTTTTGAATATGGGTTGTTTATCTGCAAAGTTCAATATTTGCAAAACTTTCCCAGACAGAAAAGCTAGTTTTATGTGCAGGGAAAGAGACGCCAAGGCCGTGTGGAACAGGTCAGACAATACGGAAACAAAGAGGGGAAAATAAAGAAAACTTTCAGACCCTGTGGGAGTCTGGTATCCAGTTGTCATAGCATATCCATGCAAAGAACCCACAATGTCATTGTTTGCAACTCAGTTTTCATCAGCCTTTTTTTCACAGGTTCACTTTATCAATACCACAACTTCTAAACACCAATCAAGTACCAAATGTTTCAATATTTGTACTTTCTGCGACTTCCATTCAGTTTGCTCGAGCAGAAATCCAAAATGCACATGAAAAGTTGCGGATGTGCATGGAAACATATTCTCAGCGCCTATCGGTTTGAACAGGTTGCCACAGTTTAAAGCAGCCGTTGACATTTGTGACACACTGAGCATATGCATCTTACACTGCACACTCTGCAAGCGCTGACGCATATCCTGTGCAGGTTTTCTGTCGTGTGTTTGCGTGCATGCGTGTACCTGTGCGCGCACTAAGGTGACACTGAATGAAGTTTAAAGGCCCACACAGTTATGCTTTGAGGTGCAGATAGTAATCTCTGCTTTACATGATCTATTTCTGTGCACAGTCTGAGTCAACCACACACATACACACACGAAGACTCGTGGGTGACAACACGTACTGTATAGAAGGAGGAACGATGTGAGAGCGAGATACACGGGGAGAAAGACAGAGGATGTTTGGATGACATACAGTAGTTCGTCTCATCCTTGATACGGATCCGCCTGCTACACAGGAAGACGAAGTGACACCACTGACACACAAACGCTCACACACACACACAATACGAGGCTTCTCCTGCTATCCATCGTATTTGCAACCACCACAAATCTAAAAAAGCAAAAGGCCAATCCCTAATCTTTAAAAAACCTCCAGTATCACCCCTTTTCCATCCAGAATTTATGGTTTAATCTTCACCACAGCAGCCATTTCACAGACTCTCCTTCATGTAATATCCTTTATCTGTCACTGCTGCTATCATGCTCTACCACTATTCTTCCACTGCTCCTTTCTCTAATACTCTCTTGAAATGTAATTAAAAATACAGCATTTTGTCCTTGATGATCATTGTGAGGAGATTGTTATGCTTCGCTATATGTGTTTTCAAGGTTCTGAGGCCTCTTGAACCTTGACCTTCACATTGTTTCTGGTAGCATTAATGGTCTACTACATACAAAACAACTACATTGTTAACTCTCCTTGAATGTGAAAGCTGGTCTAAACTGCTCCATTTACTACATGGATTCCACAGTATTATAAATATAGTAGAGGCAAAGTTCAGGAATTAGATCTGCTCGAGGTGTTTTGATGCAATGTCTTTTAAAATTGCACCATGTCTTTACACACAAATGATGTTTTGTGTCATTGTGACAGAACGAAACTAGTCATCATCTTCTGATTCTTTACAGCACATAAAGCCAGATAGGATGTTTTCTTCAGGTTAATACTACTTCACTAATTGTGCGCAAGATTTCTATGTGATTAACAGAAAATTGAAAGATTATTTTTTCTCACATTCACAAGATAATAAAAAACATGCTCAACACAGTTTATGTAAGTACAGGAAAACGGATGTGTCATGTTGAAATGTCTAAATATATTTTTGACAATTTGACAAACCGAGAGACAATGACATGCATGTGCTGCCTGGTGCTTCTATAATTCTAGCTCCAATACTAAACCCTGCTGCCACCATAATGTAATTATAATGTAATAACTAGTTTTATCTTGTAATGTGATGATTTTTAAAAAATGATTACCACTAATTTCTGATTTTAACATGAGAATGATCTTGATAACTGACTCACTGTGTCCTATATGCCCGGTTGGGCTGGTCATCTTTGGCGTTTCGCAGACTGAAACACTGGTACCTTTTAATTTATAAATCTCTTCTTGGAGTTGTACCTCCACATCTGCAGCAGCTCACTGAGCTGAGGAGTAGCAACAGCTACAGCCTGCGTTCTCAGGCTCTCTGTGCCCAGAGTGCGCACAGAGATGGGAAAAAAGGCCTTTAGGTTTGCAGCACCGCACTCTTGGAATGAACTCCAGAATGAGTTTCAGTTGAAAGAACTTGAGACTTTTAAATCACTCCTGACCAAACTGGAAACAAAGTCTTTAACCTGTAGATGTTTTACCTGAGTGTATTATCTTGATTTGCTGTGAGAGTATTTTATGTAATGTAACTGTTGTTTGTCATTATGGTTCTGCCTCTTGGCCAGGACACTCTTGAAAATGAGTTTTATCCTGGTTAAATAAAGGTTAATTTAAAAAAATAATTTTGTAATAAGAAACTGATATGTATATTTTTTTATTTTCTGGCAAAAAAATATACTATTATTGTTTAAAAGGCTAGCAGAGCTAAGTATATTGTCACATTTCATCATCATAACAGCAAAATGCATCTCAATACTTCCTCATTTTTAGACTACATCTATGTCTTGCCACTACTACCAACTGCTTTACACTGAATAACCAGTTCCGTTACTTTCGAATCCCCAGCCTGATTACTGTGAGTGCAGAGAGCAGAATTAGCTCATATAACAAACTATTTCAAGCTCGTGAAGTAAAGAAAATTACAAAAACTTTACATCATGGCAGGCAGCAGGAACATTAAAGTGAGCTTCGTCATTTACACTCCCAGCCGAGGTCACACCTCCGGTAATGAAGCTGGCCGGTTGCCTCGGCAACCAGCCGGGAAAAAACAGTGAGAGTAATTCTGGTTAAATGAATACAGCTCAACTGCCTCCTTGTCTTACCGTCTGTTTCTCTGCGTGAGCCTCCCTCTCTTTCTCATGACAAAAGAATCAGCCATTTTAAATCACACTGATGGTTATTAACACAAAGGTCCTTTTCTCCTTTTGTGTTTAAGCTGCTCTGTGTTTGTGCTGACGGACTTCACCTGGAAACACAACGTAACTCTTGTACGTTTTCATCACTAATTTAATTTAATCTTAAAACGTGTGACATCTCTCTACACTGACACCACACTTTACAAATCTACTCTTACATTACATACTGTATAACTGTGATGACAAAGACTTCTTTCTACACATCTTAAAACTGTTTTATGTGCAATACTTGAGTTTTTCGCCAACTTAAGGACACTTGCCTTCTTGTTTTCTTTACCATATTTTACTTTACAGCATTTAACTGTATTTAAGGGATTTACTTAATGTCATTTGCCTTTAATTACTACATTTCTTTTTGAAAAGACTGAAAACTAAACTTAATGCCTACTAGGTATTCTATGCATCCTCAAGGTAGACCTCACAGTAACAACTTTTGCCACTCACTTCATCCTAACCATGATTTACTTACTACAATATGAAATGCGACTTTATAAACCCATTTAATGTATTTTCATGTCGTGTGGTTTGCCATGTTGTGTGTGAGTACAAGCTATAACCATCACATACATGCACACAGAGGTATTTGTACTGTGGATCCTACCTGGTGTAACTGCTTGTCCTCACGTCCAGTTTATCAAGTCCACAAACTGCCCCTGAGGGAGGAAGAGAAACAGAGAAACCTTTATATCAATCCAGCTGCTGTAATCACACACTGTACTATAAGACCACATGTATACAACATCTCAGACTTCTGCACTTGTCCTGACATATCCCCAGATGTCCATGCAATCTTTAATCCCGTAGTGCAAAAATACAATGAACTGAAGGTGTGAACCACCATGAATACCTAACGGGGTAGTTTTCTGAGCCCTTGGCCCAAGGCCATGATATAATTGCCAAAAGTGTGTGGACAGACTTGTCCCAGTGCATTTGCGTATTTTTAGTTTGGGGCTTTCAGGAGAATCTTTAAAGCAAAAGTTCAACATTTAGAGAAAAATACAAATTCATTTTCTGGCCGAGAAGCAGACCCTCACATTCTCACAGAGTCCGAAAGTTTCTCTCTGTACTAAGACAACAACATCATCATTATTCTCATGTCTGTCAGTCAGATGTAATGTATGTATGCTTAGCATAGCTTGGCACAAGCTTGATACTTAATTATTCGTAATCTATTTTGAGAATAATCGATCATTCAATACATTTTTTGAAGAAACAGAATGTCTAAATTATCTGATTCCAGTGTCCTAAAATAAACCATGTTTGGTTTCTTTCGCCTTCTGACAGTAAACTGAAACTCTTTCGACAAAAGAAGACACTGGATGATTGTTAATTATGGGCTTTGGGAAACTATGATTGACATTTTTCACAATTTTTTGACATTTTATTGACTAAAAAACAAATAATTCACATTTTAATCAACAATACAAATAATCGTTAGTTGCAACCCCGCTTAGCACAAAGGCAGTAGAGATGGAAAAGCAGCCTTGCTCTATCTGAAGATAACAAAATCTGCCTACAGCATCTTTACAGTTCAACAAAAGTTATATCACATTGAATTGGTCTGTACAAACGTGAGATGTCGAAATGACAAATTGCAGTTTTACAGGAACTATTTTTTCAGGAATGATCATTAACTTTTTGGAGTCTCTGCTGGTTGCCTACAACAGCTCCCAACCAAAACCATTTCCCTACAGCATACAAGATATTTTAAACAATAGTTTGCTCCCCGGGTTAACTTCGTGGCAACAGTTTGGGGAAGGTCCTTTCCTGTTTCAGCATTACAATGGCCCCAAGCATGAAGCCAGGTCCATAAGGAAACAGTTTTCCAGTTTGGTGTGAAAAAGCTTTGCTGGCCAAAGTCTTGACCTCAACGTCATAAAACACCTTTGGGATGAAGAGAAACACCAGTTGTGATCCAGGCTGAGTCACCCGACATCAGTGTTGGACTTCAGTGAAGCTTTTTCCACTAAATATGAGCAAATCCCTGATTAATGCCCAGTGACACTGCGTTTAATGTGCAAGTGTCCACGTACTTCTATTCATGTGATGTTAAAATAAAAACATGGATTTTGAACATATCTTGAACAGTTTCAAAGGTCAAAAGGTCACGAGCTTCTCTCAGCGTATAAATATCAGTGTGGAGTTTAAATTGATGTCAGGAATTTTATTTAAAAAGCAGTTTCACTTTTGTAAAATCTCCATGAGAACAGGAGTGACATGCTGATCCTGTGGTTTGTAATCATAAATGTCTAAAAAGACGCGTCTTCAGTCCCTGAAGTCTCTTGTCTTAGAGGATTCTGAGCGTTTGACACTGACATTTCAAACTCTGCGATAAATCCAACAATAAACAAATAAAAACAGATGACATTCTGTCTTAGAGTTTCAGATCACTTGGTGTCATCCGTATGTCATCTTGATTTTCACTTTTCTTTTGTCACTTTTTTCTTTGGGTGTTGATGTTTTTCTTTTTTTTCCCAAGCCCACTGGGGCTTCTGTTCAGTCTCGCCCGCTGAGATTGGATTTCTTTTTTATCCCCTGATATTTTTTGAAGTGTTTTTATCTTTTGTATGGATATGCAAATAACTCATCCTAAACCTACAGCAGCAACTGTGATGGTGTTTTCATTGTGCCACTTCAAACTCCACCGTAACAGATAATACCACACTGGGCTGCAAAGCCTGGGACTGAGTCAGATGGTTTAACATAGTTACATATATTGTTATTTAATTGTATTAGTCTTTGGAAAAACAGGTTAAATTACGCAGTAAATAAGACTATCGTGCAACAAGGGTAGCTCAGAAAATATTTCTAGCCATTAAAAATGAAGGAAAAAATAAACAGAAAATTTAAAAAGTTACTCATTCATTTTTGTTTAGCTATTTTCAACTATTTTTATAGACTGGAAATAAACATTGCTGTATGGCTCAATTGTTTTGATTAAGAAAATGACATATACATGTATATGATTTGTGATAAACAGATGTTTTATCATGACATTTCAGTAAAAAAAAAATCCCCTCAAATGCTCTACAAATCATCTGTTTGCAATGTTCAGCTCATTAAAGGAGCTATTTTATACCGTAGCATTGGCACAATGGACCAAGTGTGCGTCATTTAGATTGCCGATATTCCCCAAAATGACTTTGGACATCCCCTAGAGAAAATGATGAGAGTTACATGCACATAATACTGATGAGTCAAGCACGAAAGTGAGAAAATGAGTGAGAAAGTGAGAGTTTTACACATTACTAACAACTCAACAGTCGATTTTGCCGTTGACACGTATTCTGGTTCTGGTTTCATTTCTGTGGGTGCAGAAACCCATATAGTTCCCAGTCTGACTGTAGAGTGTCGGGGCAAAATAGCGGCAGCAAATTCTGAGCGACTGACATCAAAAGCTGATGTTCACTAGTGATTTAGATCACAGGAACCTTGTTTTTTTAATCACACCACACTGGAGCTGCTGGAAAAATGATGTCATGTCATCTGCATTTGGGCAGGTATCCATCTATGAATAAGAAAAATAATGAAACCAAACAGGGAAATGGTTGAGTGTATAGGAGCTGTTTAGTATCGGAATTTCATTAGATTGAATTCTAGTGTCTATGGCAAGTTTTTCTAACTTTAAATAACTAGGATGGATATGTATTGTTGATATATATGTCATTCAATTCTTCCTACAATCAAAAATTTACATTTCACATATCCACTATGTCTTTTACCAGACATGTGTATGATGTTTCTTATTACAGATATCCTTATTTCAGCATTGTGAACTGCAGATATCTGCAGCCGAAACATGACAGATTGTAATTCCAGTTGAAGATACCGACACTGTCCATTTTTTAAGATACTTTAAAAGTTAAGTTTGAACAAGTCAGAATGATGCTGTAGATATCTGGAACTGGAGTTATGACGAGTCAACATGTAATTACAGATATCCTAAATTAAAGTTTTGACCAGGCGAAACAATACTTCAAATATCTGTAATTAGGTTAGAAGCTACGGCAAGTCGGAGGTGGGGGCTGTTTGTTTTTCAAACATTCTGTGACACTGCAACTTTAACCACATATGACATATCAGAGCAGTCCGAGCCAAAGTTCTAGTAAATTTTGACCACAAGTCTCAAATGAATGAAAGTCTTGTTCTCCACAGACTTCTTGCTGATAATCTCTTCCTATTTCACAACATTTTCTGACAATCTTATCCACCACAATAACCGCCATAACTTCTGCTAAAGCTGTTCAAATGCTTTTCTGGGCCAGTATCCAGTGTGAAACCTGGTTTGAGCGGCGTCATCACAACTATTCTGACTAGTCATGATGACATTTGCGATACCTGCTATTAAGTCTTACAATGGCTTGCCAAAAGTATCAATTAAAAAGCAGCTTATCAAGTCCAAACCCTTTCAAAAGCCACACTGAAACTCTAAAGTTACAAATAACGTATTATTTGCCAGACTTCAAGTGGCTATCATAATGTTTTTTAGGTTGTTCTTTGCTAGTAAAACATAGATGTTTTAAATACATTGGTTAGCCTCTGAGCCTAAAGTAATACTCAAGTGCATTAAAGACACTTGTTTGCTTTGCTACAGGAGACAACAATGCTAATATCAAGTTTGTTTCTGTGTTTGTTGGTCTAGCAAGAGTTGAGCCTGGCTAGCACCAATGTGTAAAGCGAGGGTAAACTGCTAGCCAAACTTTCTCAAAGGTGTCCTCTTGCAATCGCAAAAGTTGTATTTACAAGTTATATCTCAACTATGCAACAATTGTACAAACAAAAAACAAAGACATGAGGGGGTCTGTGCTGTTAGCTTACTGCTAGCTTGCGATGCAGGGCCTAGTTTCTGCATATTGTCTTTACTCAAACAGCCGAGTTGGCCCTTAATGGTAGCTAACTTGCTAGCTAATGAGATATAATATGTGAAATAGATCATTTTGAAGCTTTTTGGAAGACATGTCCTTTTTCTAGTCACTTTGCTTACAGTGTTTGTGCTAAACATTATATTAATATGAATAGTTTTATGTGAGTAGCAACATTAGCACTCATCTCTAACATCGGTATTAGCAATGTAAAATTCACAATTTTGGCTAACATAACAAACCCCCATTGTTCTATTTTCTCTGTGCTAAAAGAACTGGACTTACATCTAGTAAGTACTATTGTTATTTTGGGGCACTTGGACTTAAGGTTAGAACTCTACAATATTTATTATGTGAATTTACCTGAGTAACTTACAGTACATATTGCATATTGCAACCCTACAATATTGTTATTATAATATTAAATGTACCTAACTAATGTAAATATTATGGTTAAGACCCTACAATATTTTATATAATACAAATTAATCACATTAACTTAAATGTTAGGGGTAAAAACCTGCAATGTTATAGGCTCTAACATATTATCTAACTAGTTTAATAATTAAAGTAACCTTACAAAATTATGCATAAAAAATCCCCAACAAATCCAAAGATTCCTTATGAGCAGCATACTGACAACCAGGCCAAAGATAAGCAGAAAATCCTGCCATTTTAGAGGCTATAACCTGAGAATGTTTAGAATTTTTCACTTTTTTTTCTTGAAAATCGATCAAGCTCATCATTTAAACTCTTGTTTTAACTACTGCAGACAGAGTGAGCTGGTTAGAGAAAGTGATACATCCTCAGATCATTATCACATATCTTCAAAGGACATTTACAATGTTATTCAAAAGCATTCCAACATATCTTAAGCGATCGTATTGGCAAAATAATGTACAGTAGAGGAAACTGATTGTTGCTTGTGTCTGTTGGGATTTCCTGATTACAAAACACTGATTTAGCTTCACTGTCTGATGCATAAATGCATGAAGTGAGACTAATTACAAGCTGTTGAGAAAGTAGGCCAGTTTGGGTAAAGGTCTCTCTCTCCATCTCCGCTCTCTCTCTCCCTCCGTCTATCTCTGCATTATCTCCTTGTCCATTTAAAGAGCCACAAACACACCTGACAGTGCATCCAGTGCCTCCCTTTGAGTACACACAGATTGTATTTCAGTATCAACCTCTTTATACCCAACACACACAAATAAACACACGCACAGTTTCCAGCAGGCAGCTCCGAGGTACAGAAAACAATCACATTTCCCTTCTTGTTAAAAAGCTGCCGTACAATTGGCTGATGTGGAGCCACAGAGTTTTCAGAGAGCTTCAAGGTGATCACTGATTGGCTGAGGGATGAAAAAAAAAATGTCCTCAGCTGGCGGCGAGGACGGAGAGAGACGGAGGGAGGGTTTCCTTGTTGTGCAGCTGAGGACAACACACACACACACACACTCACTCACTCCCCGCTGAGAAAAGTGCTTCAAATGAAAAGTGTGTCAGCCGACAGAAGAGACAAACTCCTCTGTTGGTGCAGCTTGGAAACCTCTCATCCTTTCTCTCTCCTCTTCCTGCTCTCTGTTACTTCTCACTTCCTCCTCCTTCATCATCCCCCCTCCTTCCTTCCTCTTCTCTGGTTTCCTCTCTTTACCTCGTTTCCTCTCCTTTCCTCTGGTTTCCTCAGCTCTTTTCTTGTGTCCTTATTTCATCTCCTCTCCTCTTCCTGCTCTGTTACTCCTTGTTTCCTCCTCTTACTTCTTCTCCTCCTGCCTCATCATCCACTCTTCTCCTCTCATCCTTTCTCTTATACACTTGTTTCCTTCTCTTTTCTCCTTTCCTTGTATTCCTCTTGTTTCCTCTCATCTTATTTCCTTCCTTTCCTCATTTCCTTTCCTCTTATGTCCCCTCATCTCCTCTCTTGTACACTTGTTTCCTCAGCTCTGTCTTGCGTCCTTATTTCATCTCCTCTCCTCTTCCTGCTCTGTTATTCCTTCTTTCCCTCCCACATCATCCACTCTTCTCCTCTCATCCTTTCTCCTATACCCTTGTTTCCTTCTCCTTTCTCCTTTCACCTTCTCTCCATTTCTTCCCTTGTTTCCTCTCCCCGTTTCCTCACCTCCTCCTCCTCCTCCATTTGTATATAGATAAGAAACCAAACCACAGAGGAACAGTTTACCTGGAGAAGCCGGTCAACCAGCTCATTAGGCTTTGTGTGTGTGTGTACACGTGTGGGTGTGTCTTAATAATTTAGCCGTCGCTGTCAGGACCTCGGTCACCGGAGCGCTCTCAGGTTCCTTTACAGCTCTCAGGTGATCACACACACACACACACTGGTGAAATTGTGCAATTGAATTCAAAGCAACACAATCCAGTGAGACAAACTGTGGATCAGTCTGAAGTGATGCTCACCATGTTGTACGCGCATTATGTTGCAATACAGACGCGGTTTGTTAGTAATAAACAACTCTGACGTGTCTAATAACAGACTGGGTGAGGCAAAGAATGCCAAAATACAAAGCTTAGCAACTTCATGTCATGTCTTTTGGTCTACAAGAAGCTAGTAGACCAAACCTGAATCTTTAAACTACTTTTTAACTAACTAACAATCAATATGCAGTTGATAAGAGGCCGCAATGAACAAAAGTAGAGCAGTTTTTAGAGGCTGGGTGATCTATGTAATTAACTAATTGCTTTAGCAGTAAATACAAGATGTACTCTCGGCTGCTAATTCTATCAGAGGAGAATATTTATTGCTCTGTGGTGTTTAGCCTCATCTGCACACGCTCTGCACATCAGTGACTCCGAGCTGTAATGAAAGCTGTGTGTGTCTGTGTGTGCGAGAGTGTGCTGCTTCTTCACACCATGCCATACATCTGCAGTCATTTCAAATTCTCCAGCTATGATGTGTGCACCGCGATAATTGACAGCAAATGCAAACTTCACACATCTGCAGCTAACTGGCTGATAGACAGCCGACAGTGAGACACACGGACAGACAGGCAGACAGACAGGAGGAGAGGCAGACTGCTGCAGCAAGGAGCACATAAAATGTGGAAAAGAAAAAAAAACAGATTATTGAATAGATACTTGGGATGAATTCGACAGGACAGGCTGCTTTTGTTTCGTTATTTAACAGGATGTCAGCTTTAGCAAATGATTTGGAACCAAAATGGACATCATGAGTCTAAAACTACTGCATACTTCATGTCACTTTGAACTAATGCATCTTCCAGAGGAATGTAATGTAATCAGATGAGGGATCTGCTCCCATGCATATCTACCAACTATACAGTATATGACCACATGACAGCTGACAATGAAGTCAACTCCATGACGTCTATGCAAAATCCATCAAGTGCAGGAGACTATTAGATGTGTTTGAAAGCCATGAAAACAGTGAGAGGACCATTAGTTATGAATTTTGGGAGACCAATTTACAATAATATTTGAGTCTTCTAAAACCATTATCTCCTATTTTGCAAATTTGCAATCTTACTTTGCAATACTAAATATTTCTAAAGAGAATGATCCTACTTTTTAAGCTAAATAAATGATTTAAAAACCTATTGGGTGACTAGGAAAATGTATTGTCCCAAATCTGAAAACAAAGCTGTATTTCTTAGCTGACATTTCAGAGTTTTTCACAGGACTTTAACAATATGCTTGTAAACATTAGCATATGCAACAGCCTTATGCCACTGGCATATGCCACGTTGTTAAATAGGATGACACTGCTCCACTGACATATACAACTTCTCAAAGACGGGTGCTGTTTGAATCTGGCAGTCTGATTCATGCAGGCAGCTGTCCTCAGGCTAATAATTATAGGTCAATTTAAAACCATGATTACAAACCACTCCGCTCTTGAATGTTACTGTTTTAAACTGTGTTCTATTGTTGTCTTTTTTAATTGTGCTCCCGGCATCACTGAAAATGAGGGCATGCCCTCAATGATTTCTCGTGGTTCAAATAAAGGTTGGATTAAAAGACTGAATGAATGAATAAATGCAGAAGCGGTGTTGGGACGTTGGCACACTGGGGGCTCAGTTCAAGCAGTCTTTACACTTTACTGTGATAACTGCACCACTTTCAAGTTATTTCAGAATAAAATACATATAAAATGGGAGACACAGACCTCTTGGCAATGTAAGGTCACGCCACCTTCCTTTCAAGGTGAACCCATGTTCCACATTAACATCACAATGAGTGCAGGCTACAGCAGTGGCTCTCAAACTGTGTGCCTTGGAAGAAGTCGATTTATTATGATTTACAACTATAATCCTATGTAAAGGTGTTTCTTGGAAATACGTTCATCCATTTATCCTTTAGCTATATTCACTTTATTCTGTAAAGGTAGGACATGTTGCCAGATCATCGTAGGGGTCCTTGGAAACACCTGTTTATAGAAATTTTATTTACTTGTAATTTGGGTGACCTTTAAATAGTGCAGGAGAAGAGATTCAGGTGCAGGTGAGCGGAAAATTCACTCATAGGGTCCTATTAAACAACATCTCAAATAAACAATAAATAATAATCAGACAAAATCTGCTGTCTGTGTTTTCAAAAAAGCAAAAAAAAGAGTTTTCATTGCTGCTTAGCTGCTTGCTGTCATGTTTTGTTTGTTAATTTGATTATTAGAGAAGCCATGTTCCATAAGTATTTCTATATATATATATTATAGGCTAGTAGTTATACAGAAGCATCCATACACACAATATTATATCACTTTACATGACAGAGAAATGTTTTGACTTCCATTAAAAGATCAGACTTTGATGAGCAGTAAAATAGTATCCCGACAATTTTAATCAATTATATCATATAAAAGCATGTTTGGATTTACATGAAAACATCCAGGACTTTTTTTCATTTTATTAATCCTACTTTTAGAAAACAAGAAACAAAAAATGTAGATCCCCGTTTATTCAGATGTCCAGGCCTAATAATGCCAATAAATTAATGTATACATCTGTTGTAGCGGAGCCAGCAGGCCAGTCAGAGGTAAAGGTACTTGGCCCTTTAAGACTAGAGTGGCCCAGATGCAAACACAGCAACTTGGCCACTTCCAAACTGAAATGCTCCCAAAACAGTGTCAGCCCCGGTGCAACAGTGATTACTGTCAACAAATCTTCGAGGCAAAGGATCAAGAACTGTTGGCTCCAGCGATCATTTCAGCCTCACTGGCTGCTGCTGCTGCTGCTTGTACAAGTGCAGCTTGTTGTTCCCTTAGACACACATCCACACACACACACACACACACACACACACATCCACACACACACACATAGAGTTCCCACAAGGCCTAAGTAACAAATTAATTGAATGTTTAGTGCAGAAAATCAACTCACACCTCACGCATGTTCTCCATACGCCTGTCCTCCCTGGTAACAGTGCATGTGTGTGTGCATGGATGTGTGCTCCTACGCAGTACACCACGATGCCCATCTGAGGTGGCAGCGGGACAGATGGTACGTAGGTCGGCCTTCCCCCGTGCACACTCTCAAACACGCATCTGCCACAGACACGTGCACGCTCAGAGTCACCAGCATGTGTCCTGACAGCAGAATACATACTGTAATGATCTCTTCAGCTACAGGCTACTAACCCCACCAACACCGCAAACACACTCGGGGCCAGTCTCAGTGGACGCTTTCTCTTTTTGCAGCTTGGAGGAACAGACACAAAGCGCTCACCGACAGTTCTCTCTGTATTTCACGGCTCATTTATTCCTGCCATTTTCTCTAATTATTTTGCAGTGCAGCTTTTTGTTGTTTCCAAAAATACCACCTTTACTGTGTCAGTTTAAAATTAGCTGCCTTCCCTGACAATAAGACAACAAAAACACACAGATGTGACAACACAGCTAGTAGAGTTATTACCATTATAGTCCTGCTTTTGCAACGGTATTTTTGCGGATATTTTACAGTTTTTACAGGTTTTCTTTTACATCATTTAAATAAAAACAGTATTTAATGAATGCACACCTCGAAGCGGTTTGATCTTACTTGTTCCACTTGTTTGGGTTCTTCATTTTTTGCTCTCTCTGACAAATTAAACATCAAACAAATGCTCTGAGAAGCAGGGAGTCATGTTGGCAGCAGCTATCCGGCACAGTGTCCTTCAGCTGCTTCAGACTAGCAGCTCAAACCTCATCCTGCCGGTCATCTGCCCTGCTGTGCAGCGTCCTTGAGCAGGATCTCCAGCACCTGTTGCATGTCTTGGCGTTTGACCCCGACCTTTGACCTCTGACCTCTCCGTGGAGGAGTTGGAGGTGCAGAAAGAAAATAAATAAAGGGGGGAGCTTCCCTGCAGAGATGGATTATGACGCGCAATAACACACGAAATGTCTCCTCTGGAAACGCAGCGAGGAAAGACTGACATATTTTCCAGCACAGGAGTATCAGCAGGCTTGTTAAAGGGACAGGGACGGAGAGAGCAGCAGGGCCGGGCCGTGCGTCGCAGTCTCCCCGGCTAGGGCCCCTCACTAGACGGCAACACGTCATGGAACATTCCCGGAACCAGCCAGCGCACCACCCACCATCTCTCTCTCTCCCTCTCTCTCATACACAGACACATACACAGAGGAAACAAACGATGAGCATATGAGATAAAGTCACTCCCATCTGAAAAAGAACTCGCCTGTGTTCCAGCGTTCATTTCTGAAGACATAAGCTACTGTACAGCAAGCGTCTATCTGAGTATCTGCAAGCTGTCACGGTGATCACACTGTAGCAGCAACAAGGAAATAACCACAGAGAGTGCGCTAAGGTCACAGCTTCAGCTCACTTTTGAACACTCCACAGGAACTGCACAGTGATTATAGGATGTGAATATTACAGGGATTTGCAGGTGAAAGTCTCTTCAAAGCAACCTGATGCGGGCAACGCTGGTTTGTTTGTGTTCCCACAAATGCAGAAAATCGACCTTCCAGATGCAAAAATTACACCATCACACATCTCAGAGCTTCCACTTTCACAGCTTCATATCCACCAACATGCCCCCCTCCCTCTCTCCCTCTATCTCTCTCTCCCCCCCGGCCTTGTAGCCAGCCTGGCCGTGCAGGCTACTGCAAATTCCTCAGGATATTACGCAACCCGGGTAATCTGCATGCAATGCAATGCGTGCCCGGGGTATTCCCCCTGCATAGCCTTGTCCTTATAAGCTAAGCAAAAGATCAAGTGCCTTGAAAACACATCATAATGTCCGCCATGGCGCAGAAAAACTCCCGCTGTCACTGTGATATGTGTGAGAATATGTCCGGTAAAGGGTTTTCCGCTCTTACCTTCTGCCTGCGCTCCGGCTGCGCGTCTCCGTCTCCGTGCGAGAATGACAACAAGCAAACCCCGGTGACAGGAGATCCGATTCCGGGCGGGCTTGGACTCCTCGCTTGGTTGTCCGTTAGAAACAGCCGGGGGATGGTTGTTAGAAATCCACAACAGTCGAGGGGAAGCGGTGGAAACGTCGCGGCGAGGCGGCCGACGGAGGAAAAGTTGCGCGTAAAAATGGAAGGAATCCTTTCCGACCGGATTTCTGCTGCCGGAGCTCCACTACTGCAGTCAGACAGACTGTAAATGTGTGCGTCTGACTGTGTTGTGAGTGTGTATGTGTGCGTGTGTCAGGGTGAAATCAGGAGACACATACACACGCACACACACACTCATACGCACACGGGGGTTATTCCAAGCGCCACTTCCCAGAATAGCAGCGTAGAGGAGAGTGAGAGTGAGAGAGACGGAGCGGCCGAGAGGGAGAGAGAGAGAGAGAGAGAGAGAGAGAGAGAGAGAGAGAGAGAGAGAGAGAGAGGGCGTGTGTGTGTGTGTGTGTGTATGTGTGTGCGCTTGTGTGACGTCGTTGGATCCCCCAACGCGCAACCAGGGCAGAGGGAGGGGAGGGGAGGAGGAGCAGTGGCCGAGGAGGAGGCTCTGTCTGCCGGCACAGAGAGAGCAGGATTCCCCGGTCACCTCTGGAGCGACCTGTCTGTCTGACTGTCTGTCTGACTGACTGGCTGTCTCCATGCCTCCTTTTCGCCTGTCTGCGTATACATCCAGCTATGGATTAAGGCTGCAAGTGAATGCATTAATACACAGCTGACAATGCAAAATGACATCCTTTTATATTTTATAATACTTGTAATTTAGAGTTGAGGCAATATTTGAGGTTGTTGGACTGTTGATCTCACACATTAAAAAACACATCATATTGGGGTCTTGGAATTAATGATAGGATTTTTATAGATATTAATTGATTAATTGGGTGATTAGATAATTGCATTAGTTGAAACCCTGATGTAGTAAGATGCGTTTTAACAACTGCAATACTGTTATTAATAGTCTTTAGCACCATCATCACTGTCTTTATTATTGTTGTGTTAAGGCATATGTTAATATATTCAGTAATGTCTACCAGTAAATCTTTACAATATTAAAATATATAAAATGAGTTTGTAACATTCACCCCACTAAACAATTTCTGATAATTAGACTCTTGCAGTGAATTTGGACTTAAATGTGCCAAAGATTTATCACACTGCTAGAAATTGGCAGGAACATGGCCAAAGAAATGCCCCATGGCAGAAAATGAACTGTTGGGGCCTCCGTGATCCCCCTCTGTGTCTCACCCAGTGTGTAGAGTCACCGCTGGAATGCTAATTGGTCCCACGTACTGTATGCTGCATGTTGATTTGATTAAAGAGACTAATTGAGGAATATGCAAATTATGAGATCAAAACTTAGTAATGAAGGCAACATCACGGTGACAAAGGAAAACAGTGCACTTGGCTGCTGGCCTCTGAGAAACTGAGCAGCACGTAATCCTATAAAGCCACAATTTTGTTTTTACATTTCAGTTAAACAAGCAAGATACAATCGTATACAATTATTCTTTTTCCTTCCAGTATGTACTACAGTAGCCCTTAGAAAGTACATACTGTTGCAGCATACATACAATTGAATCATACTACTTCATTATAATATTAGGTTTTGACCATTTTGCTCATATATCTGTTGCAATCTGCAGTGTGAAGTTACATATACATTACAATACCCATGCTAACATACCATACAGTATGCCAGAAAAAGATTTAGAATGTCAAATACTTTATGCCAAAAATAACGTCATGTCCTGCTACATCTGGTTGCATTTTGTAGTGTGCAAGCCAGATTGCTTTTCTGGCCATCCTGACCCACAATCCTCATCTGTGCAGTGGCAGATACATCACATCCGTCACCATGTTTTGTTTGAGTAACAGGTGTGAGCTACTGAGCGTGCACAGAAAGGTGATGTCACACTGCAGACTGCAATGGACATATGAGCAAGAAAGGTAAAACTTAAGGTGCAATATTATTATGAAGCAGCTTGTATGCGTATTGTATGCAACAGTATTCGTTTTTGGAATGCAGGACACCTCTTTGTGCTCATTCAGCGACTAAGGCTTGTAACTCAAGTGAGACATTGTGACGTTTGTGACCGTGCAGTGGATTGTGGGTCAGAATGGCCAGAAAAGCATGCAGGTTTGCATACTACAAAATGAAACCGGATGGAGCAGAACATCCTGGCGTTTTTGGCATATTGCATTTGATATACTATGTACTGCAACATACAGAATCTTTTTACTTCACATTATGGTACTATGGTATGGGTACTGACATGCACCTAATGTGTTAATTGTGAGCACTAGAGGTCTTAGCTGGTAGATTTTTTTTACATGCTACTTGTCCCCCTTGCTTACAGTATTTATGCTAAGCTAACTGTTTCTTGGCTATACAGTTTGTCGCAGATAAAAATAAGAGTGGCATCCATCTTCTCATGTCAAAAATCAAAAATATTCCACTATTTTTAAGGCTCTTAGCATGTTGATGTCTGTTGATTTGGTGCATATTTACAAGACCCTGTATTGTAGCTCATACATAAAAGTTTTGGTAACTCCATTTTTAGTTTCTTCTACTGATGCAGGATTTTATTTTTTTTACAACAAGGTACTCTAAAAAAGAGTGCCTATTCTATCAATGCACATATTAATGTAATTTTCACAAAAATTGAAGACCAAGAAAGTCAGCGCATAAATAGGTAGTGATTGCATCCATGCGGTTGGTTGTGCCAGATTTTCAGATGGACCCTCAGGATTCAAACAATACACCTACTCCAGCTCCTTTCATCTGTAAAACACATTTAGAAATACAGAGGAGCTCATTTCAGCAGCCCTCCTGCTAATAAATTAATGCAGCCTTCATCAAATCCTTTTTTCCTTTGGACAGGTTCAGATTTGGCAAGCCCTGTTGTGCTCTTGAACTACATTAGGGTTGTGTAAACTCCTTTCAGCAACAGGTGGCAGGTTTTATAAATGAGCGGACACTGAGCACCCCGTACCTTCAGCATCACAGGTTTGATCCCTCTGACATTTACAAGCAGACTCTAACGTAACTGTCCACTGTGATAATAAACTGGTCAGGCTTTTGCACAGACCTCAGATGTCAGACTTCTTCAAATAGCTCCCATTCTACCTGGGAACAGATAATGACACATAATGGTCTCATAATTGCCTCGATGGCATCCGTCCATTCAGAGAGAGAGAGAGAGAGAGAGCGAATGACGAGGAGGAAAAGATGTGGCTTGGCTGGGACAGAGCCATCAATGAAGCAACGAGAAACACAGCGACTCCTTGTTGTTGAGTTTTCATTGATGCCACAGTCTATAACACCATCTAGTTTCATCTCAAAGCATTTTATTTGTGGCATTTATCCTTTAAATTTGGAGGCTCACAACGCAGAGAGGTAAACTGAGATTCACACAGCAATAATACTGGGTTAGATTTTACCCATGTCACCTGAGCTAATGGAGCCACTGGGAGAAGCAAGCAATGTCTTCCTGATGTGTTTCTCAATGTTCCAGCATGCCACTGTTTGTCAGGAGCGGTGTGAATATGCACGGTGTGAATCCCACCTTCCGGTAACAGTTTTGATGCCAGTTAAGCTGGCAGCTTCCCTGTAATTCCAGCTCTTAAAAAACGTTTTGGCTGGCTACACATGATCAGCAGTCTGAGCTGCAGTCGCATCATAGCGAGGAGCAGAGTCAGTGTGGAGACCAGCTGAACGTTGGCAACCCGTCAGATACTTTGTATAATTTATAGCCAAGAACTGCCAAAGTCATGCTGAAGAAAAGCCAACATGGGCAAATCAAAAACTTTTGTTTCAGCAGCTATGAGTCCTATGCTGACTTCTGTTTCAGCCAACACAGAAACTGCAAGATAGATAGATAGATAGATAGATAGATAGATAGATAGATAGATAGATAGATAGATAGATAGATAGATAGATAGATCCCTCTTCTGGCCCATATACATGCTTTTCCTTGCTATGTGTGTGCGTGCGCGCGCGTTTGTGCTGGCTAGCGATAAGTGGATTAACGTCTGCCATCTCCCATAAGAGGCTCATCGGGATGTGACCTCATCACCAGTGACCCCGGAGTCCCCATGGCGACACCGTGGCAACACAGCACCATGGCGACAGAGAGCTGCAGCAGCTTCTGATGCGACAATTTGCATCTGCTTTTCATATGAAGCCCAGCAGGAAGGTGCATGCAGTCTGAAGCCGGGGAAACTATATGCTGTCTGTCAGTGTGCACTGTGTAGAAACTGTTGTAAGTAAGGAAACGTCTGCAGGGTTTCATCCAACAACACTGTACAACAAAACACTTGAATGTCATTCGTGGACCTCTGAATACTGATTTGATCTTCAGAACTCTTTCACTAGCAAATGTCTTCAGATGACTCATAGCTGTAATCATTTGTTTTGCTTTCAAGCAAGCCATTTCGATTCAGTAGGTGTGAGTTTTTCACAATTCGCTTTGATGAAACTCAATCATTGTCTTCTTGTTAAATGATGCTGCTGCGACCGATAAAACGTCTCTTATGGATAGTTAGGATCATTTGGATGCACTGGATAGTTTCTCTTGCAGAGCTGCTTATGATTACCTCTGTAACTTGAATGTATGAATACATGAGGGGCATACATGTCTGCTGCTTGGTACTGAGCAGGTAGCATACAGCCGTACCATCAGATCTCCAAAAACACTTTCCTGTTACTCCTGGAAAACAGGTTGACGAAGCACTGGGACTGAACCAACCAAACAAATGTGATGTAAAACCAAACTAGGAACTAAAATCCATCCAACCATCCATCCATTCGTTTTTCTCTCACTTATTTGGACGTGGGTTGCGATGGTAGCAGGCTAAAAGATCTAAATAACATCTCTCCTCAGCATGATTTCCAGCTCCTGCAAGGATTTGAAGCAATTCCTAGGCCAGATGAGATACGTAATCCCTCCAGCCAGTTCTGGGTCATCCCCAGTCTCCTACAAGTCAGATGTGCCAAGAATACCTCCAAAGAAGGGCGCCCTAGAGGCATCCTAATCAGATGTCCATACCACCTCAGCTGGCTCCTTTCAGTGTGAAGAGTTTCCTCTGGATTTCCCAGCTCCACATCCTATTGCTAAGGCTAAGCCAAGCCACCTTGCAGAGGAAGCTCAATTTGGCTGCTTATATCTTGACCTGATTCTTTCCATCACTACCCAGAGCTCATGACTATAGGTGAAGGTTGGAACATAGACTGGCTATTAAATCGAGAGCTTTGCCTTCCGCCTCAGCTCCCTCTTCACCATGACAGTCTGGTACAACGCCCGCGTTGCTGCTGCTGATGCACCGCTCCATCTGTCCATCTCATGCTCCATTTTCTTTTTTACTGTGAACAAGATCATGAGATACTTCAACTCCTTTGTTTGGGACAGCAACACATCCCCAACCCAGGGGGAGCAGTCTACTGGTTTTAATCAGAAAACCATGGCCTCAGACTTTCACACTTGGCTGCAAAGGCAAAGGAACAAAAAAAACAACAACTACAATTTAAACTTCAGACAGTACTATAGTATTTGGTCCTAAACACTTCAGACACACATTATCTCACCATATAATCACTATGGAAGACATTACGGCCTTTAGCACTACTGTGAGACCAGGATATGCTCTTTAACTCATACATAACACAAGTCTCTAGGATGGCCTTACACATGTTTGTCAAAATTAGGAACATCCTGTTTCAGAGTAATGTTAAAAAGTAGTTCATATATTTGCTACTTCTAAGCTGGACTATTGTAATTCTTTATTATCAGGATGTCCCAATAACTCTCTGGAAAGCCTCCAGTTGATGCAAATAGTTGCAGCGAGAGTGCTGACGGGAATTAGAGAGAGAGATTGTTAAAACTCCCATATTAGCTTCTCTTCATTGGCTCCCTGTAAAATCCAGAATAGAATTTAAAATCCTTCTCCTCACATACAAAGCCCTTAATGACCGAGTGCCATCGCATCATAAAGACCTCAAAGTACCATATAATCCCAATAGAGCACTTCACTCTCCAACTGCAGGTTTACTTGTGGTTCCTAGAGTTTCCGGTAGTAGAATGAAGGCAGAGACTTTAGTTATCAGGCCCCTCTGTTGTGGAACCAGCTCACACTTGGGGGTTTGGGAGGCAGACACCCTCTCTGGTGACCGTGAATTATCGTTAGTTCTGCTGCTGTAGGCCCAGGCTGCTGGGGGACCTCACATGATGTCCTGAGCAATTCTCCTCTCCTTCAGTCATGCATGCATTTATGCCAACATTGCATATCATTAACTTTGTGTCTCTCTCCAAATACCTTTCTGCAGGTATCTGTGGCTCTGAAGCTGAAAGTTTCTGGTGTGCAGCTAAAGTCTCACCAACCTGTACAGTGTTCATTGTTATGTTATTTGCTGTTTGTTGTTCCTCTCATCTTTTCTCGCTCTCTTTTCCACTCTCCCCTCACCACAACCAGTCGAGGCAGATGGCCGCCCTCCCTGAACCTGGTTCTGTCTGATGTTTCATCCAGCTTAAATGGAGTTTCTTTACTTCATTGTCACCAGTGGGAAACTGTTGAGTTTGTCTATAATATTGCAAAATCTTGGCTTTACTACACAAAGTGCACTGAGATGACATATGTCGCGATTTGGAGCTATATGAATAAACCTGATGTGAATTAGAAACAAGTAGAGATGCAGAGTTGGTGATAATTCTCTGTGGGCTTGTAAATCCACACAGGCATTTGGCTCATTTGATTAAAGCTAATGTAAGAAATACTGAGTGGAGCTTTATGAGATCATTACACAGATGACTCAAATTTAATACTAATTCTCCACAGCTACTGAGCATTAGCATGCACAGAGCTCTGTGTGACAAAGAGATGATTTTGGTGGCAATCCTCTCATCAGATTGAGTATTGGCTAAAGGAACGAGTGTGGCCACAATCCCAGGAAGTGAGTCATGTGTCAGGCTTTAATGTGCTGGTTAAAGTCCCAGACTGAAACTCCTAATCCTTTCTATTCATGGTTTGCGTTCACTGTACAGTTTAAAGAAAAACAACCATGAGTGAGGAACCTGCTGAGTAGTTACGGGAAGTTGTGATTAATCCATTACATCACAGAGGTGAACGCACACACGCGCACACACACACACACCCATATGGACACGCAAACAGCCAAGCAGTTGCCTCGAGCTTTTGTCCCGGAGTCGAACTGTAACGCTCTGCAAGACAAAGCATTTCTGTGACAGCTGACTGATTACTAATGCTTACTCATACAACAACACACACCAGTAACACACTCAAACACACACAGACACACACACACACAACGAGACCGCTCCCCTCACCACCACACCTAGTTTCCCACAGACTGACAGTTAGCAAGTTGTGTTTGCCTGACACACACTTTTTTTTTTAACACGCACACACACACGTACACATCTTGCCATCTCCCAGTCTTTGATTCCTTTCACAAAGCCTCATTAATCCCTGACAGTGTGTCTTTTCCCTTTGCTAACACACTCCCACACAGATGTACAGTGTGTTGAGGTGTGGTCCAAATGTTATGTAAAAGCCCAAGGGTAAAGGTCAAAGCACCTGAGAGATAACCGCCTCAAGAGGACATCTTCAGACGAAGTGTGTGAGAGTTCAGAAGTAATAGATAGATAAACAGAGAGAGAATGACACATATACACATTCACTGTACAGTTCAACCATCAACCCTGTCACCATACTGGCTGTTTGGGGCTAAACAGCGCCCCTTACTGGTCAGCATCATACCGACACTGACAGACTGAGTGTTCAACATAAAGTTTTCTAATTTCATTGATAATGTTGGTGAAATATCAATGTTCTCCGTTAATAATCTGTTTCCCCTTTCCAGTTGCTTCAGCAATATTAAATTGTACCTCATTTAACTGCATTTTAGATGACTGCTATATAAATAAAGATTGCGATGATTGTTCATATTCTCACTGACCAGTTTTGCCTTTATTAAGCAAATTATGGGACCTGTCCGAGATGCAGATTTTGCTTGCATTTATTTTATTATGCTACATAAAGGCTGATATCTCAAAATGAAAGCATGTAAAAATGAAAGTACCTGCAGAATTACAGACCACAGGGGCTAAGTGAGAAAATGTGTTTCATATTCTGCAGACAGGCCCTCTTTGGAGACGAGATTAATTATATGATAACCAATTATACGGTTAAGAAGAAATGATTGGACATAATGATGCAGCTGCCAAATTAGGCCTGGGTTTAATTTTTGTTCATAAGATTATTTTTGGGGGCCTTTATTGCTTTAATTGGATAGGTACAGCTAAAGAGAGGCAGGACAGGGAAAGACAGCTGGAGGGCATGACAGGCAGCAAAGAAACCGGACTGGAATCAAACCTGATCTGCTGCTGGAAGGACTCAGCCTCAGCACATGGAGCTACCAGGGCAGCCCGGGTTTAAATCTTCAACTCTGTTTAAGTGTGATGAACTGTGTCTTGAACAGTTTTATGTCCTCGACTTCAAAGGTGCTGTAAATATTTTTGCCCTACAATATTTTTATAGGGGCGCACTGTACCTGCATAAAAACTGTGCTTTAGGAAATGGTACTTCATCAAGGTTGCCATGGTGTAACTGCCATTATGATATTGTGTAAACTGTAGAATATGTGGACCTGCTCTTGTTTTCGCTTTCTGACAGTCAGCTGAGTTTCCACAGCGGAACATTTTGGAGAATGAAGAAGGAAGATGAGAAGGTGGAGGAATAAGGAAATATGTTGCTGCCATCTCTTCAGGGACCCCTCAGAGCCTGCAGCGTGTGTGTGTGTGTGTGTGTGTGTGTGTGTGTGTGTGCGTGCGTGCGTGCGTGCGTGTGTTGATGTGTGTGTATGTGTGGGTCTGCAAATTTGGAAATTGACCCTCTTCTACTAGAGGCTTATTTCTACAATGGGGAAACTCATGTGTCCCAAACTCACACACAGACAAACCAGCAT
>OMNN01098125.1:8108-29132 GCA_900302755.1 Chromis chromis
TGCAGATTCTTTTTACCACAATTTGCACAAAGCCACGCTCTTCTCCAGGCTTCAATCAGGCAGTTTTTAAAAATGAAACTTGCCCTCCTCATCAGTCCAAAGCAGTGCGCTCTGATCGGTTGTTGTTAGCCTCCTAGCTCTGACGCGTCGTGTGCATCGGTGGACCAGGAACTTGTGCGCCGACAAACGTTCCGTGTCGTCTGGAAACTGCGATTAAATGCGTTAATTTTTTTGACGCGTTATTTTTCTTGTAATTAATTAATCGTAATTAACGCGTTAAAGTCCCACCCCTAATTCTAATATTATAAATACCACATCACCCCCGTCCTCCAGAACCTTCACTGGCTTCCTGTCCCTTACCGTATCCAATTCAAAATCCTACTCCTCACCCATAAAGCACTCCATAACCAGGCCCCCTCTTACCTTAAAGACTTGCTCCACCCCTACACCCCGTCCTGTCCCCTCCGTTCTGCCAATGCAAACCTCCTGACCGTCCCTAAGACCAGGCACCGAACCTGGGGGGACAGAGCCTTCTCTGTTGCCGCCCCCTCCCTTTGGAACTCACTCCCACAACACATTCGCGACACCGTTGACCCTTCCACCTTCAAGACCAAATTAAAAACACACCTGTTCCGCACTGCCTTCAACCTGTCACCTCACTAATCTCTGTATAACGCATCATTTATATAACTTTAACTATGTATGTATTTTTTGCTTTTTCAACTGTTTGTTCTGTTTTCTTTGTTTGATTTATTCTGTATACTTGTATTTGTTTTTAACATGTAAAGTGTCTTTGAGTTTTTGAAAAGCGCTCTATAAATAAAATGTATTATTATTATTATTATTTGTGGTTTGTTTCTGGATCTGGAGCTACACATCTCTGATCTGCAGTTACAGGCCTCACCAACCTCTAAAGTGTATATTGTTCTTTAATGCATTGTTTGTCCATCTGCTATTCTGTTCTCTCTCCCCTTTACCCTCACCCTAAATGGTCAAGGCAGATGGCTGCCCTCCCTGAACCTGGTTCTGCCGGAGGTTTTCCCTTCTCGGTAAAGGGTCGATCTTTTGTTGTTTTTTCTCTCTCACTATTGCAAAGTGTTGCTCAAAGGGATTTCAAAGGAAACTTTGGACTTGTTTGGTTTCTCTGCATAAATTCTGTATAAACTTTGCACCTCACTATGTGAAGTGCCTTGAGATGACATATGTTGTGAATTGGTGCTATACTGAATTGAAATGAATACATTTAAAAATCACACAGAGTGTGTTCATTTGTATTATTTGTATTGGGCTAAAATGCAAAATGATGAAATCAATTTGTTCAAGGTTTTCCTCCTGATGTTTGTGTACAGAGAGCAAAAACTTCTATGTTGAATTAATGTAATGGTCACCTGACACCTAATTTGAATTAATAAGCTGCTTCTATTATCAGAATAATTTAAAATATAGCAACATATGAATGGCAAATTAATTATATTTCTTGTAATGCAACAATAAATAACTGGAATGGAATAATCGAACCTGATCATATGAATGATGTATTGCGCTCTAATTTACGTCATAGTCACACAATAACGTTCAATAGCGCGACTCTAATTGGATCTGTGCTGGTTTGTGCTCCCTCCTCCTCCTCCATTCGTTCCCTCTCCTGCACAGAGCTGTGTTTACCTGTTTGTTTAGATTATACAGTATGTAACAAATCATATTTATTGCTCTGCTGGCGAGCAAATACACCATATAGGCTATAATGCTAAAAAGAATTGATGAGTAGTCCTGAGCACAATTATCAAATTTACATGTTTATTTTACACATTTACATTAAAATTTGATAACCATTTTCAAGGTCTTCAGAGGTATTTAGCATAAACCTCTCGAAATGTTTGGAGATGGTCAAACCTGCAGCACAGAAACCCTCAGATTAACAAAAACATTTGGTTCATTTACCTGGTTCTGAGCGTGCATGTAAGCATGACAAAGCAGCTGCTCTCTGCTCACTCCTATTTCTGCCTCTTCGTTACTGTCCTCATTATCATCCACATGCTGCTTAAGTACCAACACTATTAATAATGATAATAATAATAACCTTATTTGTATAGCACCTTTTAAAATAGAGTGAGCAAAGTGCTTTACAAAGTGGCCAAAAAAAAGGAGGAAGACCATTAAACAAAAGAAGGCCGAACAGAAAGAAAGAAATAGACCAGTGAACAGAAAGTAGAGAAACAGAGTTAAACATGGTGAAAACTTTACAAAATAAATCATTAGAGTGAGCCAATGGATACAAATAAATAAATGAATATAAGAACCAAGCATATCATATCATATTAAAGAAAAAGAATGAGTAGAATGAAAAAAAATCAAGGGTTAACCCAAAAACAAGTGTGAAAAATTAATAATAGCAACAGTAATAATGGCAAATAAATACGGAAATACATTTAAAAGAGTGAAAGAAAAGAAAATCTGCTATATCTTAACGCACTTTGCAGTTTCATCCAGCGAAACCTTTCTCTTTGTTTGGCACCTCCGCCGGGTGGTCACAGCATCGAGTGCGAGATACATTTAACAAGTGTTAGAAGCTACTTATCTGAGTGCTGGATACTTTCAGTTGTGATGGCAACTGCTACTTGCTATTACAGGTTTCACCAACTGTGTTGTGTCAGCTAAGATGATCTATTCAATATGAGTGTATGCATATACAGGCTATTAAAATCAAGGTTAGAAACATATAACAAGACTGGAGCCTTATTATTTACATACTTATGTAAAAATGATGATACCTCAACTTAATGAGATTTGATAAGAGATTCAAAAGGACATGTTCAATCTGGAATCAACAAAATGCTATCAAACCCCAATCCAAAGAGGCCACATTTTTAAAGCCTCTTCAGCATATTTTCCTGGTATTAAAGCACAATATTATATTATCCAGCTATACACGCTCACAAACCTTGTGTCAGGCAGCATTTTATCAAAACAGCTCTGATAAATCCACTATACACTGCTTGCATGACAAATGTGACGACTAGCTAACATAAAAATATGAAACACCTTCGTAGCAACATTGAGAAGTTGGTGGAGACCAAACTAGAGATACTGCAAAAAGATTACGAATGATATGAAACTAATGCAACTGAAAGAATGAAAGATTTAAAACTGTCTGCCGGATGTACAAATTGGCACTTATTTGCTAATATAAAAACCAACAACAAACAATCTTGTTTAGCATTCATGCTCCCCGGCAACTGAAAATCTATGACTTCAGCAGCTGCAAATGATCATTAAAACTTTTTTTTTTTTATGCCAGTGACATTTATGCGGTCAGCCGCAGTCACGCCAGATGCCAAATCATTTTTTAACACTAACAGCAGTTTCCTTTTATGGTAATTTCACCTAAAATTGGAGACATGTCAATTTTTTGTGTTTATCCCTAGCACAGGTATTGACAAGATGCCAAAGAATTAATTTACCTCACTCGAAAAATATATTATTATTCATGAGTCACCTTTTGCAGCAAAACCAGTGATCATCCTAAAAAGCTATTGAGGGCTAAGCCTGGATCAAAACAGAACAAGACAGTGAGAATGAGTGCGACTAACAATCCCCTGAGAGAAAGCAACCTTGATGGGTTTCAGACACTGCTGCTGTCTGACAGGGTTGTTTGGTCTCTCCCTGGTGCCCTTATTCATGAAACTTCTCTCAAAAAAAAAGAGAAAAAAGATCAAACTAGCCTTAGTGCTCCTTCTGCTTGATGATAGAAAATTATATCTAAATAAAATATGAAAACCGAGTGTGCTTGAAAGTTTTTTTTGTAGCCGTTTATTGTCAGATACATGCACCGTATGTGACAGCAGAAGAGGCAGCATGTGGGTATTTGAAATTAGGGAGAGAAAAAAAAGTTTGCTAATTTGAAATCTCATGCATATTCAGTTATTAAGGTAGGGCAGCCTCACTCTTGAAGATGTTTCCGAATGCTCCAGCTTTACTCGTCTGTCACACACTTTGTACTGCGCGAGAACTCCACTGGGAGACGGTTGCATATGTTTTGCAAAAGACTCCTTTCAACATGTGCTTTTTGGCAAGCGATCGCCCCCCTTAGCCAACTCAGCTGTGATACGCCTGTTGGAACCAGTGCATAATAAGAAAATGGTCTTAAGTGTGAAAAATATCATTATTCCTCATTTATCTAGTCTTCTAAAAATCATCAGTACAAGTTCCACCGTAGAGGATAGGGTGTTGCCACAGCTGCTCATTGAGAGTATATGAATAATTCCGGCTGCACGTATGTTTGCGCGCTTACATTTGTATGTGCATGTGTGGGTGTGTGTGCCCCACTGAGACAGGATTAAATGTAGATAGAGTTTTCAGAGTAGAACCGATCTCTCCGAGAAAACGGGGGTCTCTGGGCTCTTAGTGCTGAGCCCCAGTATTCCTCCTCTGCATTTCCCTCCCACTCCTCTCAGCACCATGCTTAAATACCGTGGGGCCTTGGGATGAAACCTGGATACAATACTGTAGTCTCGGTGTTGTGGTTTCCATCTAAAATCAGCCCTAAACCTCTTTCTCTAAGACATGGTGGAAAAGAGAGAAGTCTGCAGCTGGACAGATAGAAGGATAGATAATGCTTGTGCTTCTGTAGGTGTCGGGCTTTAAAACCGGCAAACTGAAAGTGAAGTTTTATGCGCGGCCGTCTGTGAGTTGGTGAAGGATGAGCAGCGAGAATGTCCCTGTCATCTTCGAGGCCAGAACAACAACATCGCATACCCATGATGTTTATGTTTTTCATCAGCCGACGTCCGTGGGAGAGTGAAGGAACAGTTTTTTTCTCCTCTCCCTTTCGCGCACAGAGCAAAATTGCAGAGACAAGCAGACATTACCTTGCAAAGTCAAGACCCAACATTTGCAATGTGTATTGACATATTGATTTTCCTTGGCAGCTATTGGCAGAAGGAGTAAGGAGGATGGGGCAGTGTGTGCGGGTCCACAGGAGCTCGGTGAGATCCAGGCAGCATTATGCACACCAAGAGAATGAGGCTTAGCATATATTGAGTGTTTATGCTGCAGAATAGAAAGTGTGGAGCACCTTTGCTTAAACTCACTGACTGTTAAATTGGGCTTAACTAAAAATCCCTCTTGCACAAACAGAAAGTGATCCAGGTCCTTTTTTTTCCACATAAAATCAGGCATTTTTTGCCAAAATACTCATGCTCTGATGTGTCTTTCTGCTTTACGAGAACATATATAGACACACGTGTATATGGAAAAGATCAGGAATGAGTAGATGAAGGATAATGTGTTGAAAGAGGTGATCTGGAGGAGAGTGAAGGATATCCATTGTTTGTCTTCTTAAGGGCAGGGCACACATGGGGGACAGAGCTGGAGTGTATGTGGATTAGAGGGAAGCTCTGTCCTGAATATATAACCACGCCAAGGTCTCCTCTCGTCTCCTTTCGTGCAGTGGCCATTACAGGAGTTGTGAGATTCTGAAATATTCACATCCTTAAAGTATTCTTACTGGACACCTCTTTGATGTGAACGGATAACGAGAGTAACGTTGCGCGTATGCAGCTTGTGCAGTTCCATCACGTTTCCTGCCTGATGTAAAAATGGGTCAAAAGTAGGAATCATAGTTTGGGATGCATTTTTTATGGGTCGGTTATGAGCGTGGATGAGAAAAAGCGCTGCATGCCAGGACATATTTTGAGACAAGATATAAGATGCCTCAAATATAAACATAAAAAAAATAAACTTCAGAATAAAGCAGCATATCCTGAATGGAAACAAAACACTGCATTTTTACATGAAAAAAAATACAATGAAATACACTATGGAATATTGGTAGAGTGTTTCACTAAACAGCACCTCATATGTGCGGAATATCAAACAGACTAAATGATCAAACAGCAACAAATAGTAAATGTAAAAGCAATCATTCATGTAGCTACAGTACTCCCTCAGCTGAGGTTAGGCACCATTGTTAAGCTTTGTAGCATGTTTTTTATTTATTTATTTATTTATTTTTAGCCTTTTCATAATCATACTTTCTCTTTGCAGCACCATGTACAGTTTCTTAAACACCTGAAGCGTTTCTGTGCCATGCATTTCAATCTGTTTGGTCCTCTTATTTGCTGGCAATTAAGAGCTTAACACAGTAAATCTGTGCTTTGGCTGAGCAGAGCACGCAGATGGCATGAGTAATAAGGAACATGACCGATCATGTCAAATTGTTATGACTTTTTTTTGGTAAAATGTCCAACAGCTAAAATGAACGCACGGCTTCTGCAGTATAACAAGGGTCAAATAGTATAGTTTCCACTATACCTACCCCCTCACTGACCTCTTGCTGATAAGAATCTGAGCGAATGATTGTGTTCGATTGGTAGCTTGGAGTATTGCTGCTTAGGAGTGATTTAGGCTTGATGCTGAAAGTTACTGCAAACAGATAAAATGTGTTTCTAGATTGGTCCACAGGGTTACAGGCTAATCAGTTCGAATGGTGTAACACAGGCTGCTAATCGAATGCACACAAACAAAGGTTTGAGGGAGGGTAGTTGTGATAAAAAAATTAAAAAAAACTAACACTTTGCCAGTACTGTCAAATACAAACTGCAAAACATACTAACAAATTAAAGGAAAAACCAGCAAAGTCTCTCAGTAAGGTGTTGCGCCACCACATGCTGCTATAACAGCTCCAATGCACCTTGGTATTGATTCCCTAAGTCTCTGGAACTCTGCTGGTGTGATAGAACACCATTCTTCCCAAAGATATTCCTTCATTTGAGGTGATTGTGTAGCCACAGCGTGTGATTCACATCATTTTTATACTCATCAAACCATTATGTGACCTTGTGCGCCCTATGAATGGGCCCATTGTCAACCTAGAAGAGACCACTCCCATCGGGACGGGAATGTTTCATCACAGGTTAAAGGGGATCACTCAGAACAACTTTGGACTGATTTGCAGTGACCTTTCCTTCTGTGTGTGGACAAGTGAACCCAAACCCTGGCAGCAAAATGCCTCCAAAGTATAACTGAGCCACTGTGGAGGACTAGGGTTCAGGTTTTTCCTTTACTTTGTCATCCTTGTATATATTTAAAATCATATTTTGGGAAATTTGCTGACAGTTACATGAGAAGGTTGATACCACCCTTATATATGACATGAATTAATCTGTAGCCAGTAGCTGGTTAGTTTAGCTTAGCATAAAGATTGAGGAAACAAAACCCACTTATCGGCACCTCTGAGGCTCACTATTTAACAAGTTATATGTCATTTTGTAGATGTTCCTCCTTGTTTTCACTCTTTACACTAAGCTGAGTTACTTGTCTTGCTTGCTGTAGCTTCATATTCACCACAGTGATATCTGAGTGGCATCGATCTTTTCAAGGGAACAAGTGTGTTTACCAGAATGTCGAACTATTGCTTAAATGCTAGAATCACAGCTCAGCAGGATGGTTGCCTTAGCATGCAAGACTACCACAGTGCAGCACTGTGGCTTTATTTGAACCACTGTCTCTGTTTGTGTCCCTGTCAAATATGCCGGCATTGGATTTAAGCAGGGATGTGCCGGGTAGCGCATCCGCTCACACCTCTCATCCTAGTGTTTTCCACATCTCTTCATGGTAGCACGCACATATTTGGATGCACACAGCGACACAAGCTGAGAAAGTAACACTGGCACATGCACATTGCAGTTATGTTTCAGCTGATGCTGGAGGGCTGACGGTAAGACACAGCTTACCCCCAACCGAGCAGGCATGACTTCGCCTGAGTTTTACAACTAGCCTTATTGATTTACTCATTATCTTCTTCCCAGGCGATCCCCCTGTAGGGGATCAAAGGCCATCACTCTATTCTCTTCCATTTAGCTCTATGATATTGCAAAAGAGATCTTGATATCTTGACACTTACTCAAAAAAAAAAAGAAAACCTAATGGTCAGCTCACCAGCAATAATATCATACTGATTTTTTTTCCCACTGGTCTGTGGTGGGATGCAGATTATTTTGGTTTTATTCCAGAGTTTTGAGGTATTCGATGCAGAGAACTGCTTTCTACCAAAGGCATATTAACAATGAATACCGCTGACAGTGAGGTTTATGGATTATTCAGATGATTCGGGAAGACTTCTAGTTTCCAAATGACATTTTTCAAATCTGTGAGAACCCCTGGGTAGGCATTAATTGGCCTCATGGTGCGATCAGGTGGGTCGAAATCGCGTCCTACTTACTATATAGTGGACTACATTCACTGGTCACCTTTTAATTGGAGTGTTCGACTTCTTAATGTGCAAATCTATCCACTATTTTTAGTGCACTTCAAAATTCCACAAGGGAGAAGAGCATGAGTGAGCTCCAGATCTCTATTCCATTATTATCTACATTCTGTAATTTTTTGTAGCACATAACCTCTGGCTGTCTCTCTACATTACAGATTTTTACATTTTATGAATGTTGATGCATACATTGACAGACTCAGCTTGAGAATCAATGTGATATTCCTTTGTTTATGCTGATGGTATTAACAGTCAGCACAAATCACATCAGGAAGGAACTGTGTCATTGTGCTGTAATTGGAATTATGCAAATAGTGGCAAGGCAGGACTTTGTAATAACCACACTTATATTCATAAATTTCCTTTTTTATTATTAGTTCACTCTGAGGCATGGACTTTTTATCATTTATGTGGTATTCATTATTTTCTGTCACCACCTTATGTTGCTCTTATTGTGTCGACTTGTAAACAGAAGGACATGAAAAAAACAAGTGCATCCTATTGAACAATGAGCAGGGAAACAAAGTTAACAGTCAAAGAAGCTTTTCATGCATAAGTGTTGATTTCTCTGGGGAGGATCAGCAGGCACTTTTTCTCTCCCTCCCAATTCGATCCACTCCTGCGCTGCTGTAAAGTTAGGCTCTGAAGAGACGGAAGAGAAATCCATACGTGTCTCTGTCTGGCCATTGATATTCTCCTTACTCCCTTCTTTTTCTCCACACCTCCATCACCCCATCTCTCCCTCTCTCTTGTCCATGCTTTCTCAGATGGTCCGGGGTGGCCAATCCATCCTCACGCCCTCCACTGGCCAGGTCAGGACATCCAATATCCCATGGATTCACACTTTTCTCTCCCTCCCCAGCCACCTGCACCCAAGTAACAGCCCCGACAACCCACCCACTCCTTTCGCTCCGTCTTTCCTCTCTCCTCCAACCTCACATCAATCTTTGAATCCTTTCCCTTTTCACCTCGTACACCCTCTGTCTCTCTCTCTCTCTGTGGTGAGATGTTTGCCGTGCATTTCTTTTTGTGCCCTTTTGCATTGTCTACATCGCCGCTCCTGTTTCTCCTCTAAACGCGCGAGGAATACTTACCTGCAGGCAGAGGATCACATAATAGTTCTCCCACCCACTTCCACTTGTGACCTCCACTTACTCTGAATAATCAGAAGAGCTTTATTTTTCATCATTTTCTGCAACATATGAAAGCTTTTGCTTTATAAAAGAGTTTTTTAAAATACTTTTTTGAAATGTAAATGTCACCACAGTAGGCCCTGTTCAGCATTCAACACTGACACAGGGGATTGTTTTCTTTTACTCCTGTTTGTATATTTACTTTTACATTTGTGTTGGTATTTTAAACCTGTAAAATGCAATTGTTTTTGATTTGCAATATAAAAGAAATGAACTTTCATTTTTTTTCCTAATTAGCATTATGTGTATACACCGATCAGCCACAACATTCTGACCACTGACAGGTGAAGTGAATAACATTGATCATATTGGTACTATGTGGTGTTCTGCTGGAAAACCTTGGATTTTGGCATCCGTGTTGATGAGACTTAGATCAAGATGTTGATTTTGCCTCCAAACTTCCTAGACCCCATTCTGATCAAGCATCAACAGGATGCAGTGGAACAAGTTTGATTGATAGCGGCCCCACTGCACAGCCCAGAGTACCCAAAGGATCCACTGCCAACGTCCTGGTGCCAGACCCCATAGAACACCCTGGGAGGTCCTCTTGTCCATACCCAATGGTTCAGAGCATTTCTGATCACATAAGGGGGACCAACACAATATTAGGCAGGTGGTCATAATGTTATGGCTGATGGAATTAACCCTATGTAACGTCACCCATAGGTTTCTTGAACAGGGGTTTTGGACTTTGACATCCCAATCTTTGCTTTGTCTGACTGATTAACTCCCGGTTAATCGCATAGATAAGCAAAGAGGTGCAGCCTAAGTGGAGCTGAGCCGGGCCATGCAAACATCTCTGGGCAATGGACTATCTTGTGATGGCACCCAACAGTCACTCAGAGTGACCTGGCCCTTAATTATGCATAACTTAAAACTTTAATACAATTTAAATGGGCGAGTTATGTAAAAGTTCACTCCCTGTAGAGTTTTCATAATCAGGGAAATTACCTACATAGAGTTCACTTATTATTATTATTATTATACAGATTATACCAGATCATAAACATATTTATTTCTGCTGTAAAGTTGGACATTTTAACATGGGACTCTATTGAGTCCCTTTTCGAGCCGGCCTCTAGTGGACATTCGAAGAACTGCAGTTTTTGACACTTATATGAAATTCAATAAGTACACCATGCCAGCAGTATTCTTTGACAGTTTGGGGGCAAGCTTGTTCTTTCTCTTATGGGAAATTTGATGGATGGTTTATATCAGGTTTGAAGGTTGACTAAATGTTAGCCTGGTGCAGGGACAATACTAGATGAAAGAGGAGAAATATGGCAGCCTATAACTCCAAAATCAATGCATGGGACATCAACGCAAAATAGATTATCTGAAAATCTTGAAAATCCTATATTTCTTCTCTGTTGGCGTGCATCCATGTCTTGACATTTGCAAATTTAAAGGCATGTTTCTTTCACTTTGCTCCACAGACTGTTTATAAAAGGTGTATGAAAGCTGGGTCTATAAGTTAAGCCAATGCAAAAGTGCCTTAAACTTGCATTCTTTCTAACAGCCAACAGGGGGCGACGCCTCAGGTTGCAAAAAAAAGTCTGATTGTATAGGAAGTCTATGAGAAAATGATCGTACTTAATTTGTTACCTCAGTAAACATTTTTCTTATGAGTTTATGATTTCAATTGCTAGTTTCATGTCTCCTTCATTACAGCATAATGTTCATTTAGCAAATTATGATCCCATTTGGAGTAAAATAGATGGTAAAGCATGTTTAAATTGTGTTTCATGGCGGAGGCTGTGATTGACAGGTTGTAACCATATTGCTGTGTGTAGTGTCCTTGGTCACGCAGTCAGATCCATTTCTTTGCTTAACCAAACACATGACTTTCACCCTGGTGACTGGAGTTTTTGTCCTGTATGGAACCATTCTTTGTAACATCTTTAGTTGCTGTTTTCTGTTCCTGTTTGCTTTGTTTTATGCTACAAAACTACTTGATTAAGTTTGGGCACTAAAATCACTTGGTTTGATTTAGGAAAAGATCCTGGTTTTAATTTAAAATACACCACCTATTACAATTTTGAGGCTGCTACAGTTCCTGCCAAATGAAAACCACCAAAAAAAGCTTTTCTTTTCTAAAAAAAACACTTGTCCACTGCACTGTAGACTGATGTACTTATTACACATTTTGATCTGAGACTAGGCTGCCAAAGTTGTATCTAGATTGTGTGTCTTCTGTGCAGTATTGCTAATATGAGGCTTGCAGCAAGACACTTCGCATTGGATGGTTTGTCAATAGTAATCTCCAAGGAGCTGCTTTGAAAAAATGTTTGATTTTCTCTTTCCATGTGTTAAATATGTGATATTTGGCATGCAATATACATGTATAATGAGCAATTGAATTTTAAAAAATATTTACAAAGAAAGACAACAGGCAGGCTGATTGCATAGCGAGTCAGCAGTGCAGGAAGAGTAATCACCTTGGGGAGAACGTGTGCAGGTACAGTATTGCACATACAGTATACCATACTGCACAGGCACTAAAACCAATTTATTATGTGAGATAGAAACAGCATGTCTTTGAGGTTGAAGCATAGAAGCCTGCTCTGGACTGTGTTAAAAGCACTCGAAAAAAATCAAATCAACAACCTGACAAAGCTATCTGCAGGTTTTAAGTGCGCGTACACTTGAAGCATAAAAAGAACGGCATCCTCAACACTAATTCTGGCCTGCTAAGCAAATTGCAGTGGCTCCACGTATTTGCCTGCCAAAACTCTAAAACGCTCTGGAACAATCCTCTCCAAAGTTTTCATTACGCGTGAAGTGACAGTGAAAGTTTGTAGAGGATTGTTTTTTTGTTTGAGAGGATTAGATGTCAGATTTAAACAAATAATGCGCTGCTATGACAAGCAGCTGGTGTTTGGCTCTCCTGTCACTGCTTTTTTTTTACTGGAGACACCCTTTTGGTCATGTTGTCTCTAACCTCTCTCTGTCGCAGCGGCACCCCAGTGAAAACATAAAAATCAAACTTAATGTGCAATTTAATGTACACATAAACTCGCACCTGGACCTGCTGCTTGTGCTACTGTAACTGGAAGGCTGCTAATATGGGGATTGTCTAAATAGGTTGCCTTAATGCAGCTATTCTCTCTTCGCCCGACATGGAGCGGAAATGAGACTGTTACACACTGCCACACACAATCTTGGGTAAGTTCCAGTGAAGGAATTGGGAAATTAGGATAAAAAAAACTTTGCTAAGTACAATTAAACAACCCAGACCTGACTTGGACAGTACATTTCTTCTGTTGGTTGCCCATTTGGATTTAAATGAGTCTGTAAAAATGTTCCTTTTGCCTTTTCTTACATGTAATTAGCCATTGTAAAAGGTGATAACATTCAGACGCAGAACCTTTGGAAAGAAGGGGTCAAATTATCCCCCATAGGGTGGATATTAAAATTCTGCGCAGCATTACTCAGGCTTTTTATTTTAAAAGCACCATGAAAACTTCACTCACCTCCCTCCCAAAAAAAAAAGGGGGTGCATCTCTTAATTACTGACATAGAGCCAATTTGCGTTGAGCGTGTCTCTCAGCAGATAATGATAATCATTATAATTGCTTGAAGCGTTTGTTTCATGCAGCAAAAGCAATAATGTTCACTCAGATCTTCTATAATAAAGGCTTTGGCTCGGTACTTGGCTTCCTCCAAGCTGTTATACAGTGGCTGGACGTGAATAATCATTAGTGAAATTGAAATGCAGGGGTAAATACATGGCTGTGTCTGTCCTCTCCTCTGTACTGCCTGTCTCTTTTTCTCAGTCCCTGGGTACAGCGCCAGGGCCTGATCAAAGGCTGAGTCTGATTCACTCTGAATGATCAAGGAGAAGAGACAGGGAGCTCTGTGATTACTGAACATTGACGTTGTATCAATTTCAATCATTCCACAATACGCAGCTGTCACACACAAGGTGTATTATGCACTCCGTCTGATCACCTGGGATCCAGTCGTGCGGGCTTTTATTGATCATGAGGGAAATTCTTGCATTTTTCATGAGGGAGAAGAAATTTTGTGATCAAAAGTGTCACTGGCTCAAATCCAATGATTGCCTTCAAATATCAGAGTTTGAGAAGCAAAAGAGGCATGCTCTCTCAGTTGCCACAGCTACGCTTTGTTTCAAATAGTTTGACATTCTGGGCGATACAATTATTCGCTTTCTTGCAAGTTAGATGATCATACAACACCACTAGTATAGACAGATGAGCCATAACAGTAAAACCATTGACAGGTTAAGTGTATTGATCATCTTGTTACAATGCAATTTTCTGCTCGGAAACTTTGCGCCCTGGACTTCATTTGGATGTTAGTTTGGCCTAAACATTGTTGCAGACCAAATACACTCCCCCAACAGGACAATGTGCCTGCTTAAAACAGCTCAAGGAGCACAACAAAGAACCCAAGCCTCCAAACTCACCACATCCCAATCTAAACAAGCATCAACAGGATGTACTGGAACAAGCCTGATCCACTGAAGCACGACCCCACAACCCCACAGGACCCAAAGGTTATGATGCCAAAATGCCAGACACCACAGGACATCACTTGGTGTCAAGTGTCCATGCCCCGATTGGATGGAGCTGTTCTGGTGGCACAAGGGGGACCTACACAATATTTGGCATATTTGTTATCGCTGAGTGGTGTATAGTAAATAATAGGTTACATTTAGTATCTAATTAGCTTCTTTAAGCTTTGTAGTTAACAAGTGGTAGTAGCATTTTCTAGAAAAAATAAAAACCACACCAATGTTGTAGGGGGATATATGTAACATATATCTATTTCTTAGTCCAGAACCCTGACTGTTTGCAGTCAGTATGTTAAGACATTTCTCATTCTTCTCAGCAATCTCAGCAAATCAATGTATTGAAAGTTAAGGATAATTCTGCTTTCCCCATCTGCAACCATGTCTGCAAGAGTATGTGTTAAGAAAATTTCGCCATCCACCCAAGACCTCTATGCAGATATCCGAGTGCAGCCCAAAATTTGTGAAATGCAACTGCACATACCAGCCCAGTCCTATTGTTGTATGAATAGAAACACGTGCGCATCCGCAGTTTGTTTTCAAAGTCCGCACTGGTCTGTGCATACATGTGTGGAAATTAGCCCTAAGTCAGAAATGCAACCCAGAACTGCTCTGATATAGATGCATGCGCCTTAAAGGGTACACATGAAGTAGATCTTGTCATCTGCCCAAATCCGAAAGACTTAAGCAGAGGTCCGCATGAAGCTCAAAACCTGTAACGCTACACCTGTCCCCAATACAAGCGTTCCTACTGCACATGTTCAAGGAAAACAACTGGTGCTCCTTGGTATGAGGAGAGGTGGTCCAAGATGATTCTGTCACCCACACCTTTATAATTCATCATTGACAGAGTTGCATATGAAGTAGGCACTGCTGGACTTTTGAGGTACTTTGTGTTGTACACGCTTTCCATCAATGTAGCCAAACACAGTATGAAGTTCTAGAAATCCTGTGCTATGTCCGCTCACTGTGCTCAGCACTCCTCAAGAATAACCACGTTAACAGGGTGCTTTGTAACCAGTTGCTATATGCCTGTGTGTTTTCTGTGTTCGATATGAGGAGCAATGCGACTGTCCCTGTAGCAGTCCAATGCATATCTATTGTCATATGAATAGAACCGTGTTTGCTTTGGTTCTCTGCTTTCAAAGCCTGCATTGGTCTATACACATGGATGTGGCTCTCACTAGTCAACTGGAAAAGCTTGTTTGCTCTACTCATAAAAAATAGTTGTAAAAACAAGGAATGATTTTATGGAACATTATGTACCAGACTATTTCTTGGCTGGATGTTCCACCAGATTCTGTCTCTGTGCTAAGCTAAGCTAACAGGCTATTGGATGTGTAAGTGGTATCACATTTCAGCAAGACAGCAAATATACAATTTCTAAGAAAATGTTTTCATGCGAGAAACTTAAACTTGTGATGTTGCTTAGTAACTGCAGAATAACGTATAACATATTGATGTCAGTGGTGTAACACTTCATCCCTGACAACATCTAAAAAATAAGAATATGTAAGTCAAATAGAGTGGCTAATAGGCATAAGAATATCTGATTTACAGGCTGTGAAACGGATTCCCTTGTCACTGCGTGGTTGTTCATGGTATGAGGATCGCAGCACCGCCGCAACAGAGATGTGAGGTGTCTTATTTCAACAGGGAAAGTGGTTCTCCTGAGGTGACTGAGCCGTTTTGTTTTGGTTGTGGTCTAACAGTTTACTGGGTTCCACAGGTGCCATGAATAAAACATTGGGACCTGTTAGAAGAGGCACCTTGGCTGGAGGGTCAGCTGTCCAACTGCAGCAGGAGACTACCGCATCAGGGGAAGTGCGCCAAATCGCTGTTGTTTGATGGAAAAAGCTGCAGGGGCAAGATAGGGAGAGATTGGGTGCAGATTTAAAGCCCCATGGCGCATATCCACAGGTAGGCTGCTACAGGGTAATACCCTTTGTGGATTACATCAATATTGGAGCTAAACATGTAATCATACACTGAGGCCACACTCCGGATCCATGAGGATAACCTTCAGTCCTGTCACAACAAACTACTTTAACCGGAAAGAAGCCTCTTGGAATTATTCATAGGGGAAGCTGATGAACATCATAACACATTTAAATTTAATCTCAACATGCATGACAGAGGATGAATTTTTAAAACAAAACAGCGATTGTGCTGCTCAACACTTTCCCCGTGATGGCATAAAGATGAACATGAGCAAAAAAATGCGGTGTGAAAACACTGCTCTATTGTGCTCTTATATGCCATGACCAGCTTAATCACTGAACCTGAGAATCAACAGAGTCTATTTGGGGCCCTCATCTCAGGCATGAAGTAAGCCAAATGGATTTAAGATACAATCCTGTAACTTTCACTGTCACTTAATTGCAAAACTACTCCTTTGATTAACTCTGTGTCGTTCTCGCTCTCTCTCTTAGTTTCCCTCTGGGAAATAAAGAGGGGGGGCACATAAGACTTGACTGACAGCTCATAGTTTATCAACAGCTGCCCAAAGCTCTTCTCTACCATAGCAGATGTTCTCTTAAGGATTAAATCTGCCTAAAGAACATGATAACTAAATGCAATATTAGATCGTGTCTGCAGTGCTCCCTGTAAAAACATGATTAAGTAATTCAAAGTTTTTTCACTTGCCAACAAGTAATTATCTTGTTTAGATGGCTGAGAGAGAGAGAGAGAATTTATCATCGGATACAGTCAATGTAAAACAGACATTTTTGGATTTTGGTTAGAAAGAGTAAGGCTGTGTTTCGTTCTGGTTGGAGTAAAAAGTCAGATATCCAATGCAGAATCTTTGCAGGAGGTACGGATACTTTCTCACTTTAAAATAAGCCTATTCTCTGTAAATATGGATGGCACTCCCTAACCAAAAAGTGATCCTGCCATTGCTGTCAAGATCATTATATTCAAGTCAGAGTCAGTTCTAAGACTAGGTACATTTGGTACATGAACAGATCTAAAAGGGAAAGAGACAAAGTGAAAAAAACTGCCCAAATCCAGCCCTCAGGGCTTAGCAGAGAATCAGCAGCAGCTCCAGCGCTTCATGTGTGTCTACACAAGAGGCATTCATGCACAGTAATGAGTTGTAGGTCACCTCCATTTTGGCTCTCAGAGCCCAATGAACACTTAGTTACACTCTTAAGGAGCAGAAAAAAAGACCTAAAGTGTAAAAGTGTGCTTCCTGTCATGTCTATGGTTATATACTGTGAGTCTAAAAGCGAGCCTCTGTAGACAGTTGGATTAAAATATGTGTTCTGTCATACATATGAGACGGATGACTTAAAAATGTGGCTGTGTAGCAAAACCAACATGTCAGCAGCAGCAGCAGAAGCAGCGGCAGCAGCTTCTCCGGCACTAAGACCAAGATAGGCAACAGTGTGTTTCTTGGCATCATTGAGCAAAAGTTCCATAATAACCTTGCAGCATATTGTAGTTCAAGTAGTGATGGAGAACCTCCTCTTGGCTCTGTTGTCAGGCTTTAAATAATCCAACCTGTGACAGGGGATTTTAGCCAATCACAGGGCTTTTTACCCAGAGCAGGTAAGACAGTATGAAGAGCAACACAGTGAGAGTAGGATGTGGTGGTGCAGTGGGTGAGACAAAGGACTTTGAGTGGGGTTTGAATCATGTTTAAAGCACAAGTGAATGCTGACTTTTAGATGGACTATTGTTATGCATTTGAAGCATGTACTTATGCCCATGCTCGTCTGGTAGGAGGGGCTTGGAACGGGAGAGGCAGGAGGGAATAGCTTTCAAATCCTTCTCCAGATGTCTATCTACCCCAGCTTTAAAGAAAAAGGACACAAAATTGTACTTAGATATAGTACATGAATAAATCCATTCGATACTTCCCAATTATTTATTGTCACAGAAAAATAGAGTAGCTAGCTGTGGCCACTGCACAGTATATAAACTACTCATCTATCTATCCATTAACCATACCTAGGGCTAGCAGAAACAGAGAAATCTATAATCATCAATCATTGAGCCTGTGTGGAAAGGTCTCAAAAAGCTTTGCACATCTGGATACTACAATTTTATTCATTCTTTTTTTGCAACACTAGTCAAGCTCTGTCAGTTTGCACGACATTAATTTGTAGAAATCTGTTTTCACTTCGACATGAAAGAGTCTTTTCCTGTAAATTCTTCTTCTTTTCTATGATTTATTGTTGAAAAGAAATAAAATGGAATGAATAAAAACTTCTAAGGTGGGTTAATTCTTTTAATAGGCACTGTATATGTAAATCCTTATAAGTGAAAGTCCTGTATTCATGATTTTACTTGTGTAAAACTACAAAAAACATTAAAGGAAAATGGAATTAAAGTAGCAAAAATTTAGGCAATTTGCTCATTTTAGAGTATTATACTGTTTTAATGGATTATTATACCTCAAGGAACTTTAAATAACCAGAATTTTAAAAGGAATATTCCAGTGATTTAATATTGCACTTCCAAAAAGTAGGAACAAAAAGGAGATGTCTAACCCTATCTGCAGCAGGTGTGGTTGTAATAGCTTTGAATTTAGTCCCTATACATTTCTAATGATGTAACTAGCATCATCAGACCTTTGACCTTCGTTATCCAGTAATTAAACAACACGATTACTATAAATATGTTGTCTGCACACTCTAACACCATCAGGGTTGTTTTGTCAGACTTAACACAGCTCCTTGAGAGTCACTGAAGACATCATTCAACAGCTTTTACTGGCTGATTGGTGCTCGCTATGACTAGTAACCTGACCTTTATATGTCAATTCAACAAAGATCCACTTTTAATGGTGTAGCTGGTGGAGGAATAACTAATTTTAGCTACTTTATATACTCTTGGGTCGTTTAATATGTAACAGTGCATCACATTATATAATCAGTTTTATAATAACAGTATTTATCTGCAGAGTAAATAATTACAACATTTAAATATAGTAGTACATAGTGAAGTAAAGTAAGAAGTAAATTGTACTTCAGCACAGTGTTTGAGAAAATTCACTTCATTTTCCACCCATCGTGCTGTGGTGACTCAGCTGGTGCGAAAAAGCTCGAGTAGATGGACAGTAGCTGGACACTTATAAATTTTACATGCCAAAATATTAGGCAGGTATGACTGCCTGAACCTGTTTGTAGCCCCAGGAAGAAAAATCAGTGAGGACGGATCATGTGTATGTAGCAGTTTTCAGTTCAGGCAAAAGTTGAGTCAACTTCAGATGATGGATAAAATGAAGGTTTTTACATAAAAAACGAATTTCAATTTAATATTCTGATCAATCTCGATGGTAATATTGAAACTATTCAAATGCCCCAAAATATTAATGTTCACGGAGAGAATGTGAACAGCCTTTGCCTCAGGTAACAGACTGTACTCTATTTTGCAGCAACAGCAGAAATCGCACCTCTAACTTTTTAATCACACCCTTGAGAAGTGCAGTTGACCTGTACAGTGATATCTGCCTGTCTGAGCTTGTGCCCCTCAGGCCAACTTCAGGTCATCCTGTCCGCCCTGGACCCCTGAGATCTTCTTCTCAATGAGGCCCGGAGTGCTGATGGAGTCTGGAAGTGTGACCCATGAAGTGGTCCAACCTTCGCCTCTTCACAACAGAGGAGCTACTCCTTCTCTAATTTAATCCTCTGAGCTTTGAGCCTGAAGTGGACGCGTTTCGCACACACATGTAATGGATGTTTTTTTTTGCTTTTTGCGGCATTATGTGAACTGAAAAATAATTGAAGATGTATTCTTGCAGTTTTTTCATGCTAATTTGATCTCCAAAACCCATTGTTTCTCTACATATCTTTTCATCCACTTGTCTTGTATATGAATGTAATACATAAGAGGTTAAGATGTGAATATATATGACGTGTCATAGAAGAGGAAAAACAGGTTGTTTTCCACCCTCAGTATCTTGTTCTTGTCAGTATTCATCTCTTGTAGATGATCACGGAGCTGACTATATTCACAGATTCACAATATGCAGACTAGTTTGAGTGTTGGTGTGTGTATGTGTGCATTTGCGGTCATGGTTATGCATTAGTTGTGTCTGCAGATAAATCCAGGCACTCACCTTTGTTTATGCGTGTCACTTCATGCATGTGACTGTATGTTTATCCGCCAGTCCAAGCCAATTTGCATCCACATTTTACTGCCATTCAGATCATTTATTCACCTCCCAGCCTGCAGCGTGGCTTCTGGCCTGCAGCTTTGTACCAGCAGCTGGGTTGCACAGCTCTTCCCCAGGCTTCTCCCACCATCGCTTGCTCTTTATCATGCATGGCACACCGCTGGACTACTGCAGGCGCAGAGCACTTCATCACCACAGCCTGCAGAGAGAAGCAGAGACAGACTGGAGGATGGGCTCAGGGTTCAAGAAGACCCCTATTACGGTGGGATATCCCATAGGCTGGCAGGCTTAGCACCATGATTTTTTTTGCCCCAATTCAAATATAAAGTTAGGGGATGATGGGGTAAAATAGGATCTCCTCGTGTTTTAAGATTATTGGCAAATTTCTTGGTGATAAGGTTGCGATCAACGTTATTTTAATTCGCTCAAACCAGCAGGCATTTCCCACTTTAAATTCCAGCCTAAGGGGATATCTTCAGCTAACAGCCCTGTGGAGTGGTTTCAGTGCCGAACTCTGTCAGAGGACATCTCCGCTGAGAAAAAAATGTTGAGTTGAAACAGAGGGGAGCGGAGGAGGGAGACTGTTTCCTGGTGTCAGCTCTAACTGGGCTGGGAGTATTCTAGCTTCTCTCAGGTACACTGATATCATCCCTGACTGCCTGCTGTGGAGAGAAACAGTTGCACCAAGGTGTCAGCTTTAAGTGGGTAGGGGAGTTTTGTCACCGATCAGCTATCAGCATTTCACAGTGACTCCTCACTGAGGTGTTCTCTGAGCCCACTGGATGGGGATCATCATTTCTGACTTTCCCTCCTGTCTTTTGTTTTTTATTTCCCTTCCTTTCATCTTCATTGGCTTAGCTCAGTGTCTCCTCTCCTCTCCTCTCCTCTCCTCTCCTCTCCTCTCCTC
>OMNN01098126.1:0-23282 GCA_900302755.1 Chromis chromis
CTCTACCCCATTCATTGCCACTCTTTTTTTAACAACTGTGTATTATGATGTTTTTCAGTGTTCCTGACGGTGTCTGGTGTAATACACCCAATTTGTTTTCTTTTTTACGATTAACCCCTCAACAAGTCGGAGTATTATTATGTAAATTATATATTATTAGTTGTCTTATTCCCATTTCTCTGATTTGCAACACGTTATTACACCTCTGATTACAAATACATTTTCAATTAACCACTCACCAAATAGGTAATAGGTATTTTATTGTAACAATCAAGCACTGATATGCAAAAAAACAAAGTGTCCTGGCTCAAGATAGTCCACAAGGTGGAGCCCAAGGTAGATATGTAGCATTTAACTTACGGTAAATGTGCAAGTAAAACAAACAGCACATGAAATACGTTGTAAAATTAATATCAAAAACAAAAACAAGCCTCATCTAATCTCAATTTAGGTATAAACTGGCTGGTTTGTTCACTGTCAGTCTGATCAGAAAGCCCAACGCCGGGCCTTTTTGTTGGCGAAGTCACTGATGAGGTCTTTGAAATCCAACTGTCGGCTTAGCTGACTTTCAATTGAAAGTCTAGCAAGGCTATTAAGCCTCTCTTGGGTTGTTGTGGATCTGAGATAGTTTTTAACTAGTTTTAGTTTGCTAAATGCCCTTTCTCCACCTGCAACAGTCACAAGTAATGTACAGAAGATTCGGATGGCAACACATACTATGTGCATATTTAAATCTGAGAGCAAATTAATGAGGCGGTAGGAAAATTTAACATCATCAAAGTTAGGACCGTATACATTTGCCAGTATGACTCTAGTGTTGTAGACCAGTAACTATAATGTAGCAACCATTTAGGTCTATTATGGAGTCAGCGGGGGTAAAAGCTACATCTTTATTTATCAGTCTATCAACACCTCTCGCCTTCGCCTGAAAAGTGGAATGAAACAGATGCCCCCCCATTTATATTTTAAACAGGTATGATCTAACCTCCAGAGATGCGATTCCTGAAGGAATGCAATTCCTGAGAACAAAGGACCCTTGACATTCCAGCTGACTATACTGAAATTGCTGTTCATACTACTACTAAGTTGTGTGCTGTGGTGCAATCAGGTGGCCACAGACTGAGCATAAAATAAAGTAGTAAAGTAAGGTAAATTTTAGAGCATGAGTTCAGATGAATAGGGTGAGCAACTGCTCAATTTTGAGTGACAGCTGAACAAAGACAACTTATCCCAACCCCAGGGGACCCCAGCTGTTAAGACTAATACACTTTCCCTAATTAACTGAAAGACTTCCATTTTACTACTCTACAATTCTACATTTTCATTTCAGATGCTTTTATCCAAAGCGACGTACATAGGTAGGTAGGCGGGGCAGCATTAAGGACCTTGCCTAAGGGTCCTCACTGGATACCTGCACCCTGACTGGGATTTGAACCACTGATCTCCCATGCCAAGGTCTGAGGTGTTAGTCACTGAGCTATCCAGCTGCTACTAGATTCTCTGCTCCGTCTCATGGTAAAAGGAGGATGATCCACCCCGTTAAGCGAGGGCACCGTGTAGAAATATGTAAATTAATGAAAATATAAAAGTCTTCCATTAGGTCACACTAGCCCAGTGTAGATTGCTTATCCACAATAATGATATCAATAACAGTGGTAGTGATAATAGTACCATGAAAGAGGGAGGGAGAATTAAATAAATATAACATTAAGCAAACAGGTTAAAAAATAAAGAATGAAAATTGAAAAAGAGGTAGGAAAGCTTAGAAAATCAATTATATAAATATAAATATACACCTCTATGAATATGTGCATATACACACACCCATGTTCATCTTGTGTATTAGTATCTCAAACTGTCAACTTTTAGTGCAATCAGAACAAAAACTTTATAACTTGAGGTAGTAATGACTATGCTTTAAACAGACTATCCCAACTTATCTTGTCTATAATTTGTAAACTCAAACTTCAGTAGAACAGTAGAGTAGAGTTTGCAAAGGTCTGGATGAACTTCACTTCATCAGCTGATTCGAACCAGATGCGGGTGCTGTCAGGTTATGTGATATGGAGTATGGCCGGGTAGAGAAGGGAGGGCTTCAGTTCCCTTTTATACAGAGACGACATCACTGTCCTATATTCTTTTCACTGTTTCACCACCTCAGGAGAGAAGTCCTCGTAGACCTCGAATGAATACCCTTCATACTTTAATATACCTCTTTTTCTGGCCTCTCGGATAAGCAGCTCTTTGTTCTGGAAGCGGTGAAAATACAGCAGGACAAGCCATGGTCTATTGCTGGGGCCCGGCTTAGGAGCCAGGCTGCGGTGTGCCCAATCCAACTCTGGACAAAGTTTTCCATTCCCTTCCCCGGGAGCTAGTAGTTGAAAAGAATTTGGTCAGTTGGGGACCCTTGATCACTTCAGGAAGGCTGACCAACTGGGCATTACTGCTCCTACCCTCCAGGTCCGCTAGCTTAGCTTGTAGCCTCTGGTTAACAGAGTCGCAGGTGGTCTCCACCTTTTCCAGCCATTGGTGAAGTGCCTCCACATTTTCCTCTAAAGAGTCCAGTCTGCTGTGGTGGCCGGTAACATTCACCTGAAGTCCATCTATCTTCCATACAGTTCCTTAAACAAAGTTTTAGGCTCAGCGAGCAGAACAGATCTGTGGTTTGCTAACAGCACTGCTAATTCAGTCTTACTCACAGCAGCTTCAGCCTCTGTTTTTTCACTCAATTTGACCGATTTAGGAGCCATCCTCAGTGATAGTGGCTCTAATAGTCTGTTTCAGAAGTAATGTTGAGTGTGTCAGCAATGGTTGCAGGATAGTTAAATACAAGGTGGTGGATTTTAAAGGTACGGGTGGCGGGAGCTAGAGGTTTGCACATCTTCACTCCATGAGCACTCCACTGGAAGTTGTGTTTGTACATCTTAAAGATATCCTGATCTACTCCCGTGATCCAGAGGAACACACTCTCCATATGCACTACACAAAGTGGTTTGGCGGTACTAAATCAGGCATGAAGCTATATTAGCTAATTATATTATTTTGTACCATCCATAAGTTATTTCTATGTTACAAGACTTGCAGTAATCTTGTATTTACCTTAATAGGCTATTATTAAAACTTTGACAATGACAAATAGCCTCTTAAAATCTGTCTGCAAAAGAAGTAGTTATGTGGGGTGTTGAATTTTGGCCATGACAGTCAGTTACATTCTGGTGAGTCTTAGTGTTGTAATGCACTGACTCTACCACCAAGCACTCTTACCAAAATAAATATTATTCTACTCTAGGCAGCTACAGCAGGGAAGCAGTTCTGTGCCGTCCTGCAATAGCCCATCTACCAACATGGAAGATGAAGGAGTTGAATCCCCAGAATATATAACAGACACACATAAAGCGAGTCCAGAGCAGCAGAAACAGAAACAGTGCGCTCTGATGATCAGAATGAAGAAGAACAAGAAAGGCATGAGCAAGAACCAGCTGTATGTGAAAGAGATGACACAATTGCAAAGATAGCAACTATGCAATATCCGACAGATCCTTCACATGTTGAGGCATTTCATATTAAGTGCAATGACAGCTACATTTCCATGTGCTGCAGTGTAGGCCCTTGTCAACCAGATATGTATTACCCAAAAAATGCTGAGGGGTGGTCATTCCAGAAACAATGGTTTTCTGGAAATGTGTGGCTGGAATACTCACCCACTGCTAATTAAATCCACTGTTTTAGTTGTCAGCTTTTCCTCTCTGAAGAAAAGTAAAAACAGAACAGTGTGGACAACTGATGGCATGACCTTCCTCCTGTGTTCGGGTCAGCACCAACCCGTTTTTCGGTTTAAATGCATAAAACAACCACAAAAATGTGTTTATTACATCAAGGTGTTTTGACTTTGTTGTTCAGGAACCTCTATTTCAACAAAATAAAACCTTTTTTTTTTTTTTCACTAAATTATAAAATGCTATGGTTGAAATTATGACATTTGTGTTGTTAGAGTCGTTCCCACCCAGTTATCAAAATAAGAATTAAGCAATAATTAGAGTTAGAGCCAAAACTGAAATCATGTCAGTGTCAGCCAACTGGGGATTCTCAATTTGCCTTGTTTTCCCATATACCTGCACAAAAACAAAACAAACAAAGATGGGCATTTCCAGACATGTGACGTCAATAGAGTTGGTGACTTCCAGAGTGCATCGGGGTATACTGACAAAAAAAAGGCCCAGAGGCCCACACCAAAAATATATAAACCAATATTTTCATGGATAAGGATAACCAAGAGATGAGAAACAAATTGGATGATAGAAAATAGTTTTTGTATATTTTACAGCTGATTTAAGACACGGATCAAAACCGACCCGTTAACATAAGAGATGGTAACAGAAAGTGAACACAAGAGGAAGGATAAGAAAGTGGAACACTGCTCTTGAAAAATCAAGCAACATTCTACACACGATAAGCATGGTTAGATGGACCAATTTCCAAAAAACGGCACTCCAGTCTGCATTTGATGTTTCAGATATAAAGGGGGGGGAAGTTAGAGAGCGAGAGAGGAAGACAAATTGAGAAATCCTGACAAGATTAATTGATCCTACAGCATATCTTGCACGTCAGGGACAAGCATTCTGAGGTCATGATGAGAGCGAGTCCAGTAACAACCGTGGAAAATTCCTTGAACTGGTGGATGTGTTCTCCCGCTATGATAGTGTGCTGAATATACATATGGAAAAAGTTGCCAAAGTTAAAGTCATCAAGACAAGGCCCCAGGTGTCACTACTTTATAATAGAAGCCAAAATGATATAATTGCAGCACTGGGTGCTTACATCAGGAGGAAGATACAAAGTGAAATAAAAGAAGCTGAAATGTACTCCATCCTACTTGATGAAACCTCTGATGTTTCGCACAAAGAACAAATGTCATTTGTAGTGCAATATTTTCATCATATGCAAATAAAGGAGAGATTAAGTATGCAATGTTAATACAACTACAGGCCAGGAGCTGGAGAATATTGTGTTCTCGTTTCTGCAGAAGAACGGCCTAGAGCTCAAGAATATGTATGGCCAAGGCTACGATGGAGCAGCCAATATGAGTGGTATGTATAAAGGTCTTCAAGCCAGAATACGTGCACACAATGAGAAGGCCCTCTATGTGCACTGCAAAGCTCACTGTCTCAATCTGGTCCTAGTGGAAGCGTCAAAGTCCAACAAGCATTTTGTGACATTTTTCAACCTTGTGGAGAAATTGTATGGCTTTTGCACAGGCTCCCCAAAGTGCCATGCTGCCTTGATGAAATGGCAGGAGTCTCTGTATCCTGGACAGCGTGTTATGGAGCTCCAGCAACTGTCAGATACCCGATGGACTTGCAGGGAGAAAGCACTGAAGGCCCTTCAGAGAAATCCGAAAGCTATTTTGAAGCTCCTTGATGACATCAGACCAGCTCAACTCAGTTATTGCAGTGAGTGGATTTCCTGACTCTGACTTGCCATAGTCTTTCCTTGCTTGATAATACCAAGTCCTGGTTAGCCTCGTAGATTTTGTTAGTTGTAACTGGTAAATTATATTTGCTCTGTGCATTGTAGCTTTGTTCTAGTTAGCCTTTTGTCCTGCTTTGGTTTCCGTAGTTACATCCGGTTCATGTATTCACTCGCACCCTATAGTTATCTCTCTTACCCTAATCTTGTCTTGCACTCCCTCCCTCGTGACGTCAGTTTCCAGTAATCCCTTCTCTATCCTGTGTTATCTGTATTTTGCCCTATTTTGTAATAAATCTTTATTATTGTTAATCTGCTTGTCTGCTGTGTCCTTGCCGTCTGCACCTGAGTCTCTGACCACTCGTGACATATTTACAAGTAGTAAGCTGAGAAAATAATATTCTGCAGCTGTAAAGTTCTGCTCTGGACCGTAAATACTATATTATAAAACATGGACTGTATTTGCCACAGCCCAGTAACCATTCAGTTGTGCTACTCTTTTTTTTTTTTTTTTTAGAAGATTTTTTTGGGCATTTTCGAACTTTAAGTTTAAGGAACCATTGATAAGTGACAGGGAAAGTTGCTAGAGTAGAGATTTATTAATTTGCAGATGATAATAAATAGGTATACAGTTCAACAAATACCAGGTTACCAGTTTAGTCATTTTATATTTATAGTTTTTGGCAAATTGCATAATTTGCTGACACTCTGGTATAAAACAGGCTTATGATGTGGCACTTACATTGTAATATAAAGCAGGATTAGGTAAATACAATTACAAGAAAAAGTATGTGAACCTTTTGGAATTTATTTATTGAACACACTCATTCAACATCCAAAATGGTAGTGGAAAAAGTAAGTGAACCACTGGAGTTAATAACTGGTTGACCCCCCTTTGGCAGCAATAACGTCAACCAGGCACTTCCTGTAGCTGTGGATCAGACCTGCACGTCGTTGAGGAGTATTTTAACCCATTCTTCCTGGCAGAACTGCTTTAGCTCTGTCATATCCTTTGGATGTCTCATGTGTATGGCTCTCTTCAAGTCATTCCATAGCATCTCTATGGGGTTGAAGTCTGGGCTCTGACTTGGCCACTCCAAAAAGCGGATTTTGTTTTTCTGAAGCCATTCTGTTGTGGACTTGCTCCTGTGTTTGGGTCATTGTCCTGTTGAATCGCCCAACTTCTGTTGCAAACACCTGACTCCAATTAACTTTTCTGAGGTCATTAAGTCAAGGGTTCACATACTTTTTCCACGAGCACTATGAGGTTTTCATGGTTGTTCTCAATAAAGACATGAAAAATCAGATTTTTTGTGTGTTTTTAATTTAGGCACATTATATTTGTCAATTCCCTTGACTTAGATGAAGATCAGATCACATTTTATGAGAAATGAATGCAAAAAACCATGAAATTCCCAAGGGTTCACATACTTTTTCTTGCAATTGTATGAAGCTACTGTCAGCAGCTCCTAAACACACAGCCTAGAAACAGAAGAAACACCATTTCTGGCTTTGTCCAACCTCAAACAAAAATTTCCTTAAAAAAATTATGCAAGTCTGCATTGAATGACTGTGAACCCTAGTATATTACCTCCACCAAGTGATTTGTCTGTTTGTTTGTCCATTTGTTTGTTTGTTAGAAAGATAACTTGAAAAATCATGAACAGATTTTGATGAAATTTTCAGGAAATGTTAATAATGGGACAAGGAACAGATTATTAAATTTAAGTTATTTTGGTTGAAACAAGTGGCAGCAGATAGCTAAGACTACAACAGAAATGTATTGAGGGGCATTAAAAATGGACTATCGTGACTTAGCCTGCCTGCTAAAGGCCAGTGATGATCAGGCAGCTTTGTCAAACATGTAGTCAAAAAATCAGTTCTGAATCATCTGTTGAAGTCTTCAGAAAAGTTTTCAAGAAAGAGTCTTCAAACAGTCTTCAGAGTCTGATGCGAACATTGTTTATTAAATACAGAGACTGTAAAAACAAACATGAGCAAAATCTTGAGATTTTAACTAACTAAACAAAGCATTACATCGTCTTATATACTTATACGAACTTCTTCTAAACTCTCCTCCTTTGTCTGCGAATCCACAACCCATCCTTCTTAAAACCAATCATGATATCTCAATCATCATTTTGTTTGAATTTATTCATACCCGAGGTGTGATCTAATCATGTCAAAAGTTTAACCACCTCCCTTTCTTAAAAGTCACTCCCTCTTTTTTCTGATGACTATCCCTGTTTTTCCCGGCTTCATGCCCTGGTCGGCCATTATGACCTTGATCTCAATTCATACCCATGTGCAGAGGGAGAGAGCTTCCTGGTTGCAGCCTTTTTATTGGGTTGCAGTTTACTCAGGATTACAGTTCACACAGAATTACAGTTTTATTTTTTGTTTAGCATTTGGGTCTAATTTTAAACATCCTATTTAGGACTGATTTAAACATCCTACTTCCCAATGCTGACATTTGTTCTAGTGAAAAATTCCACAACAGGACAATGCTGTAGCTGTTGCACACCTATTGTTTTGTGACTCATGAAGTTACTTAAATCAACTCTCCAACAATGGTCTTGAGAAATTAGTTAAAATGTATATCAGATCATCAAACTAATATTTATATGTATTTGATATTAGACAGAGATAACCCACAAAATGCAGTTTTTAAATGATGACTTATTAAGGATTTATTGAAAACCTATAAATACCCTTTGAAAAAGTAATTGCCCCCCTAAACCTAATAACTGGTTGGTCCCTTGGCAGCAACAACTGCAGTTAAATGTTTGCGATAGCTTGTGATTAGTCCTTTACATCACAATGGAGGAATTTTGGTCCACTCTTCTCTGCAGAATAGTTTTAATTCAGTCACATTAGATGTTTTTTGAGCATGAACTGCCCTTTTAAGGTCTTGCCACAGCATCTCAATTTATTAATTTAAGTGTGGCAAACAGGCAAAAATGGAAGGAATTTGTAGAGGAGCCAATAATTTTTCATGGCACTGTATATATATATGGGCCATTAACTATGTGAGCTGAAGTGACATACATCTGAAACTCCCCATCAGTCAGTTAGAACTGAAGCAGCCTCAGGGATGAGAGGCGAAATGTCTTCAGGAATTTGAAGTCCAATTGCTTTTTACTGAAGTTTCTAGGATTCCCATGACCTGGATGACTGAGAATCTATGTGAGACCCTTTCAGACATGCACTCCATTACGTTAATCTGAAGCAATTTAACATGTTGGCTTCATGTCTGAATGTACACCTTGGTCATGTTACGATAAAAGTAAAACCGGTAATGTTACTAGGTCAGACCTAGTAACATTTCCACATCATTTTAGACATGGTACAAGTCTGACCTTCACAAGCAGCTGTACTTTGAGTTTTGTGAAGTGATTTGGGGAAGGAGTTTTCTACATTACAGGATCAATAGTTGTCTGAAAACATCACAAAAAGCGTTTAATATACAGTATGTGTTTGTTTAATATCTGCAGCATCAGACAGCTGCAGGATCCATATGTGTGTCTCCAAAGAAAGAGAATTGCACTCATTTGCACACGGCCAGGTAATGACTTAATTAAATCGCAGAGAGAGCATGGAGAGCGGATGAGTCTGGACCCGGATCCGATGACAAGTCACACTGTGTAGACCTACATGTCTTTGCATCAGACAGGTGAGCTGTCACACACAGAATTGCAGTTCGGTTACCAGCTGTTTAGAACTATTTGTTCGTAGTTTATTACACACCTGTAGCATCAAACAGCGATAGGATCAACAAGTGTCTCCAAAGAGAAAGTGCTGTGCACATTTATGCAAGGAGCAACAGTAATTATCCCTCACATGGAGAAACTGCTCAAGAAATCAGAGATAAACTAGACTGTTAGTTAATTGGATACAGTTTTAGTCTGTCATTGCAATATTATGTATTATACATCTCTTAGTGTATTGACTAGTGTGAATGACAAATATTGCGTGCATACCGCAGCTTCCTCCAGCACTATAGGGTTATGTCTAAATGCAGCCGTAAAGAGCATTAACAGAAAAGTGACCTATGTCTAAATGACTAGAATGCCATCACTTCAAACAGATGTAATGAAACCAGCAATGTTCCATGTCCCATATCTGAAAGGAGTGTCATGAGCTTCTGTCCTGGGTCACCTCTCGTTTGTGATGATGACAGATGTGCCAATATAATGCAGGATCTCTCTGTGGCTCTCAGGGGACGAGCTGGAGCTGGAGCTCTGGCTGTTACAGCTGTAAGAGGCTGTCTCTTTGTCTTGGGAAGTGTGGCCATCTGTTGTATGGCTTACTTTGGTAAAAGGGAGGGCCTTAATGGAATCATGTTTGCCCAAGACTTGGCAAAACTTCAAAGACATGTATGGAGCTTGGCGTGGAAGTCCTAGCCCTGCACTCATACCTATCATCATTCTCCTGTCCTCCTCAGCAGACCTGGACTGCAGGTCCATGGCAGCTCCACGTTGCTGGTGGCCATCACTAGGTTGTGGATGTCCTGCACCTTGTTGGCTGAATGGATTCTCCATCATACAAAGCCTCCTTTTCTGCTCCAGCAATAATTGCACAGGGAGTGATTGGCCTGCGCCGTGTAATGACCTACCCTGCTCACCTTTATCCAGTACCAGGCCACTAAGCAGAGGGCAGGCCAGGGCCCGGTCACCTTGAATTCCCCCAGGACCTCTTGTACTATGTTGGATATCCTGACCAAAAGGCCTATTCTCCTTGGTGCCATGAGGCCGGAGATGTGGACAAACCTCAGATATCTTGTATCTTGTATAATGTTCATAGGGTTCTTCCTTCAGCCTGGTAGTAGAACAAAGGCTTCTGCTGCTGGGACAATCATGAGAGAACCCACTTTCAGCTGCCAGCACAGGCCCTGATGAGAAAAACAATATTCAGGAGTAGATATACACAAGAACTGAAACAACAACAACAACTCTGCTCTGCTGAAAATCTTTTAATAAAATGTGAGAACTCCAGTCAGTGCTGATGAATCTAACCCTACCATTGTCTACAAAAATACGTATAAAGTGTTCACACATTATTTTTGGTCTTATGGCTTTACATCCATACTGAGCTAGAATTCCACAAATAGAAGCTAAGCTTTATGTAAACATTCTCACCAGCAGACAGATCTGAAACCACCATCACATGTGGTGAATACACATTGTTTGTCCTATCAGCAGCAAAGTTTACTTGCCTAATTTTTGTTGGAGATTTGCCTGGTAATGGCAGAGGAACTCAAAGGTTTTCAGAAATTCCGAATAGAATGAGCAAGACATTTTTATTTGCAAGCTCTTTAACCAGGATAATATTATTATAAAACAAATAATTATATCACAAAAACTGTTACACACTTAATAATCTAAAAGTAAAAATCTTTTTGGTTTATGTTTATTTATGAGAGTCTATGTTAACGGTACATGTCTCTGGAATTAGTAAAGACGTGAGGGATGTTTTTCTATATAATACTACATATAAAAATACATTTTAGGATTCCAGTTTTAGAAAAGCATGTCATATTTTAAGGTTAAGCCACTTACACACAATATTTCTCACAATATTTAGTTTAGTGTCCTGTAGTAGTTTCTATGATATCCATACACAGTCAGCATGTATTTCTTTGCTGGAAGACTTTCTATTTTCAGCATTAACAAAATCCTGATGCACTGAGCTACAGTCAGTTCTGGATCACTTCTAGTCACTGGTATTAATATGGGCTTTCTGTCTGACTGTCTTTTCTTTTGTATTTATAAGAATGACCACTGAGCATTATATTCTGTTAATAACTTAAAAACCACCTTTCAGGGTATTGCCTGAAATTCAAATAATCTAATTTTGCTCTGTTCCAGAAATTGGTTATCGTTTGAGTGATGTCTGACCTCATGTTGTATGTATGAAAAATTCAACTTCCAATAAATACAGCAATTGGTCAAAATGGAGAGGACCGCATTCAGCCTTGTGTTATGATCTACAGTATCAAAAGCCTTGGAGTGCAACACAGTGTTGTTTTTTTTTTCAGATGAGTTTAATGTCACCATGAACAACAGTCACAGCACACATCATACTATAAAGTAGGTGTGAAGTGTGGCTGCTGTGACTGCAGGTGATTACCTTCTAGGATTTTATGCAGAACAGATAGAGACAACTAGCTGTTTAGGTTGCCAGTGTGACCACATTTGGGTAGTGGAAATATGGAGCTGTTTACATATTCAGGGGATTTTGTCAGAAGTAGAAGTTCAGGTAAAAGATTATTAATAGAGAAAACAAATCTACAGAAAGTGAAATCACCTCTGAATGAGATTTAGTCATGGCAACTTAGACCTTGTAAGATAGTCAGTGTACCTAGGTATTTGATGTGCGATCCAACAGTGTACTTCTGTGCAGGGGGGCCAATCATCTGCTGGGGGAGCTGAGAAGCGGGAACTGTGCCAGGCAGCTGGCTCTGACCACCCAGAGGCAGGTAGTTATAGGGGTAGTGGAGGGTCAGATTGTAAGCAGGGCTGCAGGAACCCTGACTTGCTTCTGCACTCAAGCTGGAGCTTTGCTGGGTCACCAAGTACAGAGATCTCTCCTTATACAACCCTTTCTGTGGAGAGCAGCTCAGGCGGTCCAACGGTTGCTATCCATAAACAAACACACAATAGAAAAGGTCACTGTCTCTTTCAGAATAACACTTATATTTCTGTGTTTGTAGTAGTAGGTTTGTAATAGCCACTGGTCCCACTGGATCCTCATTTACTCAAATATAAGAGACAGTATGACAATTAACAAAACAGTCTGACATTTTGGAAGCTGAAATGAGACTGTTGACACAAGCACTGACCACACCATCCTTGCTGTACACAATTGTTTATTTAGTGGGAAGTTAAGTGTGATGTTGATTAGAAGCAAGGTTAGTGGCTGCGTTGTGGGGAAGGCTTGCCTGAGGATCAGCAGTGGCTGCCGGGCTGGCAGTAAGCCCCCATAAGAATGAAGAGAAGACTGAGCATTCCATGGATGTTAAGGGTTAAAGCGGATGTAAAAATCAGTAAGCTTGCAAAGACCACCAATGATCCAAAGCTCAGATTTCCATCTCAGTTGGTGCTGTTTTGCCCAACATCCAACTGGTTTAAAAATCTGGACACAATCATTACACAGTTTTACTGGGAAAACAAAAAAGCGAGAATAAAATTAACAACACTCCAAAAACCCAAATCCCTAGGCGGACTAGAAGCTCCAAACTGTTATCAATATTACATAGCAAATCAACTAACATACATCACTACCTGGATCCACTCAAACCCACCACAGCAACAATGGTTACTTAAACTGCATGCCAAAAGCTGTCAATTAAAGACCTCCCATTTCTCTCCAAATCCATAAAAAAAACATAACTGTTTCAAATACCTCACCATCTCCAATACTCTACAAGTCTGGTGGAAACCAAACAGTAGTATACATTTCACACTTGCACCCTGCTCGCTCACCCCCTTATGGAACAACCCAGACATCACAATCAATAACCAACCAATACAGTGCAAGCAATGGCAAGACAAGGGCATCACACATCTACACCATCTCTTCACAAACAACTCATTTTCATCCTTTGGACATTTAAACAACCAATTCAATATAGGGAAACAACGATATCTAAAGTATATTCAGATAAGGAACTCTATCAAAACAAAAATGGAAATAATCAATAACCCCCTCACACTATCCCCATGAATAAAACATATTCCAAACATAGCCAATACACAGAAACAACTCTCTAAAAGATCTTATCTTCATTTAACTCCACAATAGCCATACCAACAGCAAAATGGGAAAAAGACCTCAACATCAACCCGAATAGTACCTAAAAAAAATCATGCATTTTACTTTCTTTATAGATTTATTATAGGTATTCTAGATATATGATCAAATCTGCTGGCTCAAAAATATACATACAGCAATGCTAATATTTGGTTACATGTCCGTTGTCCATTTTCACCTTAACTAGGCACTTTTGGTAGCGGTACACAAGCAAGGTTCTGGTTTATCTTTGACCACTGCTCTTGACATAATTGGTGCAGTTCACTAAATTTGTTGGCTTTCTGTCACAGACTTTTTTCTTCTTCACAGTCTACAGGTTCTTGATGGGGTTTAAGTCAGGACTTTGGGGAGGCCTGTTTAAAACCTTAATTCTTGCCTACTTGACAGTAGGTATGGCGTTGGGTTAAGAATAGAATAGAATAGAATAGAATAGAATAGAATAGAATAGAATAGAATAGAATAGAATGAAATATAGAATAGAATAGAATAGAATAGAATAGAATAGAATAGAATAGAATAGAATAGAATAGAATAGAATAGAACTTTATTAATCCCTGAAGGGAAATTCAAGATCAAGGTGTCTGGCAGTTTATCTCCCATTGATCAGAGACTTCTGAAGCCTATGGCTGTGGGGATGAATGATCTTCTGAATCTCACTACCACTGTTCCTTTGGTCTACAAAGATGTTATAAAGTGGGTGATCATTGTACATGAGGATGGCCTCTACCTTCCTCCACATACATCTATCCACCACAGCCCCTAGTGAGTCCATGCTGGTTCTGACCACAGTGCCCACTCTATTAACCAGCTTGTCAAGACGCCTCGCATCCTTGTATTTTATACTGCTACCCCAGCAGACTGCAGCATAGAACAACACACTTGCCACCACAGACTGATAAAACATCTGCAGCATCTTTCTGCAGATGTCTAAGGATCTGAGCCTCCTTAAAAAAAGAGGCAGCTCTGCCCCTTCCTGTAGAGTGCATCTGTGTTCAGGGACCAGTCCAATTTGTTGTCCAGGTGTACACCGAGATATCTGTAGGTTGGTATCACCTCGATGTCCACCCCACGAATATTAACTGGCTGATGGCAGAGCCTGGATCTTTGGAAATCTACTATCATTTACTTTGTCTTTGAGGTGTTCAGTAGGAGACCGTTTCTGTTACTCCAGTCACTGAAGGCTTTTGTTAGATCCCTATATTCAGATTCCAGTCCATTCCGGATACATGCCACAATAGCAGTATCATCCGAGTATTTCTGGATGTGGCAGGACTCAGAGTTGTATTTGAAGTCTGCTGTGTACAGAGTGAACAGGAATGGAGCCAGAACAGTGCCTTGTGGAGCCCCCGTGCTGCTCATTACTGTCCCAGAGACACAGTTCCCCAACCTGACAAACTGTAGCCTTTCTGTGAGGTAATCTGTGATCCAGGAGACAAAGGAGGGGTCCACTCCCATCTCTTTGAGCTTGTCTCCGAGTATGAAAAAATCAAAGAACATAATTCTCACATAATCTAAAATGAAAAATGAAAAATCTCTAAAATGTCAATGACTTTGTTTCTCATCTGTTCTTAAATCTCTTTAGAACGTGGCATCATGTGCTGCTTTCTGAGACCCTTTAGCTACTTCACAATGCCAGACAGGTTCTATTTAGTGATGTTTAGATTCAACAAGCCTGGCGGTAATCATACGTGAGTGTGGCTGGTGAAGGTGAACCCAATGTCCAAATGAATTTGGTCATTTCGTTGATTGGTAGCTAAGGAGGCATTTACTTTTTCACATAGGGCAAGATGGGCTGGACAGTGTTTTTCCTTTAATACATGAAATCATCATTTAAAAACTGCATTTTGTGCTTTCTTGGGTTATCTTTGTCTTACATTAAGATTAGTTTGATGATCTGAAACATTTACGTGTGACAAATATGCAAAAATAGAAGATACCTGTCAGCAGGGGTGGACTGGCCATCTGGCATACCGGGCACTGTCCCGGTGGGCCGGTGTCTAGTGGGGGCTGGTCATCAGGTTGTTTTTTTTTCCCCACATAATTTGCCAGCCAGTTATGTGACCTATTGTCCAGTTGTGTGGCTGACTGGCCATTCGGCACAGCCCATCAACACATGCCATTGCTTAACTGTCAGTCAGGGCCTGTCAATCACCCAGTTGCTGGATGGGCGGGGCTAACAGAGTCACAGCAAGTGAGCCGAGGTTAGGTGAGGAGTCTGACAACATCATGGAGAAACAACCACCAAAAAAACGCCCCAGTGGTGTTGGAAAGCAACAAATGAAAAAATGAAAGCACTGGAAGCAGAGGCCTCCACATGCAGCATAATAACTGTTATTTGGTCCAGCAGCAGCAGCAGGGGCTGCAGCACCAGCAGCCGGAGGACAGACCCCGCAGCACTGAAAGCAGAGCATATATGCAGATAGTGTATTTGCTCCACTGGATTGCAATTTTTTTCCAACTTGTCAACAAGTTTGTTTAGGTCTCTGAAGATGTCTTTGAATTTTTGTTCTGAAAATCCAACCTTTCTGTCAGTTTTAGTCCTTGCATTCAAAAATCAGTGCTTGATTCAGTCAACGGATAATGTTGTGGGCCGGTCTGGGCCAAAAATGCCAGGGCTGATTTTTTGCCCCAGTCCAACCCTGCCTGTCAGGTGGCCAATATTTTATCACAGCACTGCACACTTCTAAAGACCAAATGTATCATGGCAGTCTTGACCACTATGTCCACAAGCTTCTGGTTGTATCTTTGACCACTCCTCGTGACAGAATTAATACAGTTAAACTTACTGACTTTCTGACACAGATTTGTTTCTTCAGCACAGTCCACAGTTTCTCAATGGGGTTTAAGTTAGGAATTTCAGATAGACAGTCTAAGAAGCCAAATGCTCCTTCTTCATTATTCTATTTACTTTGTGTAAAGCAACAGTTCCACTGGCACCAAAACAGCCCCAGAGCATAATACTACCACCACCATGCTTGACGACAGTTCTGGTGTTCTTGGGGTTAAGGGCCTCACCTTCTTTCCTTTAAACAAATGCCTCATCATTGTGGCCAAATAGCTCAATTTTTTGTTTCATCCAACCACAGGAAGTTCCTTCAAAAGGCCTTTTCTCTGTCCATTTGATTAGCAGCAAACTTCAGTTGAGCCTTAAGGTGCTTCTTCAAGAGGAAGGCAGTTTCTTATGGTGATGTAAAACACACTTGACTGTGGACACTGACTCTTGTGCTCTGGCAGCTTCTAACTCATTGCAGATCTGCTTTTTTGTGATTTTGGGTGGACTCTTGACCATCCTGACCAATTGTCTTTCAGCTGCAGGTGATAGTTTGAGTTTTCTTCCTGATCATGGCAGTGACACAACTGTGCCATGCACTTTATACTTACAAACAAGTGTTTGCACAGATGAATTTGGGATTTGTGGCTGATTTGAAGTGGCTCCAAGTGACTTTCCTGACTTGTTTCAGTCAATGATTTGCTTTTTCAAATCTTTGCTGAGCTCCTCAGACTTCCCCACTGTGACTATGTTTGTGTCTGTAGCAGAGTCTCATGAGTTTATCAAATGGGCCCTATTTAAATTGGCTCAGAGAAGTCAGCAGTTGTAGTCAATTATAATCACTTCTCAGAAGTTAAGAGACCATGCCACTAAGAAAATTTGATTAACACAGCTTTCTACATCACCAAAACTGATAGTTGCTGTATGTACATTTTTGACCCAACAGATTCTGTCATATTTCCAGAAGACTTATAATAAATTAATGAAAGAACCAAATAGCATGATTGTTTTTTGTGACCAAGACATCTGTTTCAATGATTCATACAAAATTAAGAGTTATAAGAGTAATTGGAAAATCAAGACTACCATGATATACTTGATTTTTACAAATGTAGTCACACTGTATTGTTCACAACTGTATATAGTAGATTAATTGGTTCACACTTATAGAGCACCTTTAAACCTGTGCTAGGTTGTAAAAAGCTCTTTACAATGTGTTTCTCTTTCACCCATATACGCACATACTAACACCAATGGTCTATGAACGTAGTCAACAATCCCGACACAGATATGAAATAACATGTAAACGTAAGGCATTTACATTTCATTAGATGTAAATCTATTACTGTTCACAAACAATCGCACAATCAAAATTAGCATTTGTTTGTACTGCTAGTCATAAGCCCCTTTCAGACAGGATACATGGAACATTGCTGGGTTATTCAATCTGATTAAGTGATGGCATTGTGTCATATAAGTCCATTTCACATAGGTCGCTTATTTGTTAATGTTCCTCAAGGCTGCATTCAGCTGTGTGACAGCTCACTTGGCTGAGATGAACAAAAGTTCACAGCTGCTGTTAGATCCTGATCAAAACTTTATTCATTATGGGATAATTTGTAGTTAAACCTAATAAATGAAGTTATTGTGCCATGTGGGTAAATGCATGCAGCTCTGTTTCTCTTTGGAGACACTTGTGGATCTGTCTGATGCTTCAGGTTTGTGATAAACTACAAAGATAGAGCCCTAAACAGCTTGAAACTAAACTGCTTTTGTGACAACTGATCTGGTCTGATGTGAGAACATGTAGACCTACACTGTGTGACCTGCCTTTGGAACAGGTCTGGACTGATCCGCTCTCTCAGCAATAATTTAGAATTATAAGAAATAGTTACCGGCGCTAGTGTTTAGTGTGCAAATGTGCGCGACTCTCTCTCTTTGGAGACACACATATGGATCCAGCTGTTGTCTGAGGCTGCAGGTATTAAACCAACCCAGAGGGAATAGTTCCAAACAGCTGAAAGAAACACACTTCAGCTTGTCTTGATATCTTTTGGGGAAAAACACTCAGATTACACGCATCATTGGTGAGTATCATTATTCTTTAAACTGTAATTGTGAAGCAACGTGTAAAAAAGGTGTGCTGGGATTTGTTTTGCACACAAACTGTGTATTAAGGGTCTCTGTGACGTTTTCGGCCGAATATTGATGCTGAAATCCTTCAAATTTCTTCACACAATTCAAAGTAACGCTGCTTTTTAATGTGACAGCTCAGTTCATTTACGCCTTGTTGAAATTTGTAGGTCCGACCTAGTATGATTGCTGCCGTGACTTTAATAAGCTACCAGGGTGTGCGAAGAAGTCGTACTCCCTCTTTGTATGTTAGAATTGGAATGTGAACTTCTCTGCTCTGTATCCAGCTGCACATGCATGTGAGTGCATGCAAGTCCCTCTATGCACTTCTTGACTGAGAGTGACCTCCCACACCATGCTAAAAAGTGCATTCAGCTGATGCCACAAAAAAAGTATTTTATTTATCAAATATATGTGCAGTCATTTTATTTCAGCTCAGGGTGAGAGTTCCTATTGCTCTTCCTACTTTGTGTGTTTCTTTGGCTGATGCACCCCTTTGTTCTAGTCTGAGATGCTGGTGCTCTAGTGGCATCCAGTGGTTGTGAATGTTATATACAGCACCTTTAAAGTTCAGATGCTATTGCCACAAACATATACCCCCAAACATATCACACTAATATTAGTTTATAATTCATTACAAAAAATTAGACCTTCGCTTCAAATATACTTTAAAAGCTGTCATTTCCAACTAACGACTTAATTCTAATGTTATCTTGACACCTGTTTTCTCAGGATAATGGACTTTCCTAATTTATGATCAGTCAATAAAACCATTCTTCTGATCCATCCCAGAAAAAGGCAGCGCTGAGAAGACTACAGTAAAGACAAAAGCAGAGATGTGGCTTGTCTGCTGCAGCCCATCCATCTGTCCTAGCTGTGGTGCTGGTTCTGACTCTTGATCAGGCTCAGTTTGCTCCTCAGGCCCTGGCAGTAGGCTGACAAGTTGCTGTTTTCCTCCAGCAGCTTGCTATGTTCCTCGATGAGTCGAGATGAAGTCTGCTGCTCCCTCTGGTCCTGCTCCAGCTCAGACATGAGCTCCTGTCTAAAAAGAAAGAACAGCAGAAAGCATCTGCTGGTATCAGTATATCATCACCACTTTTTAACTGAACAGGAATGAGTTATTATGTCAAAATATTTGTTCAACATTTTTGGAAATGCATTTATTTGTATCATTTTGCTTTCTTTGTGTTTGTGAGATGAGCAGAAACAATAGGAAACAGAAGGACAAGCTTAACTTAGCTAAGCAAAAAGACTGGTTTATTATCCTGCATGCAAACAGAACTGTAAAAACAAGAATTTGTAGTTTTAAGGGGAGTTACGCTGTCAAAGTGTTCTTTTTCTTTTCATCACAGTAGGCCCATTCCAGCCAAAGTGGTCCTGGGTCAGAAAAATACATTTTTTAATTCTGTCCATGCGATGCATTTTTTTGGAAACTTAGAATCTAAACCAGTAGAAACTATAACTTAAGTTTGACTTTTTCACTTGTGCCATCCGGACATCCGCCACATCATCAAACATAAGCCACTTTCAAGATTAGAAAAAAGGCAAAAACAATGATCTATGTTTTCTCACCTTATTATCATTTCCAACACAAAAAATACAGAGTCACAGTCTTTTACTGAGTAGAGGCATACATTAATCAATGACAGTCACTTAATGTCTGATTTACTGATGTATTTTGAAAAAAATCCAATAAAGATTTAGGTAGTTGTCTGTGTAACGCACGGAACAAAAAATGACCCTTTTTTGTATGTAGAACAAAACATTGACCATATTTGGCCTGTATCTCTCTAGATTCAAAGGTAGAATGGGTCAACAAACAATACAAACCAAAGAAATCACTGGGATGTTCATATTTTCCAAATGGAAATTTGCCTGAGAGATGTGTAACGCATGTAACGTTACGTGCGTTACAAAAATGTAAAGGTCATTTTTCACAGAAAAGATTGTCAATCTTTGTGTTTTCTCTCTCTGCTTTTTGCTTGTGTGCATGTTGACATTTGATTTATACAACAGAAATGAATTCAAAGAACATTTTTTGGTTGCCATCTGTCTCTGAGGCTTCCATCCTGAAAGTAAGAATATACAACATAAATATCTTAAGTTTCAAATGTTAAATATAGCTTTGAATATCTGAAATTAAAGTGAGAATAATGAACAGAAATTGGGAATTCGGCAATAGGAGCAAAACTTACTTGTCTGAGTAAAACTGACTGATCCTGAATAAAACTGACTGATCCTGAGAATCAGTCCTCTCTGCTGCATAGAGGATTTGGGTCTGCTAGGGCTTTTCCCATTCTGTTCCTTTATAGAAGACTTGGAAGCCTTGTCAGTTGTGTCAGGAAATATTCTTCCTTCCTCAAAAACAACATGGTTTCAGAACCGAAATTGGTCTCAGCAAGAATGGCTTCTTGCAGTTTCCTTGGTATCAATGGCTCCTAAAAAAGGACTCCTAAACCACTGGATTTTGTGAAAATATTTATTTTCAAGAAAAACAAATCACCGAATGTTCATCACATGCCCCAGGAATTGATTTTTTCATACCCAGTTCAGACGTGTAACGCACGTAACTTTTTTTTTGTAACACACATAACGCTGGAATTCCCATCAATTTAAGATTTCAGTGTTTCTTAAATCCTCAACAATACCTGATATGACAACTTGATATTCTGGGTATTCAAATCATAATCAAGAGAAATGCACTCAGTAGCACACTTCACAGACTTTTGAGGATTTGCAAAAAATGACATTTCATTTTTCTCTGAATGTAACGCATGTAACGCTGAAAATCAGGCTGTAGCAAAAAGTTGGCAAAGGGAGGGACATTTTTCTTAGTTTCCATGAAAGAGTACTGATGCAGGACCACAAACAATGTTTAAACAAAATGAAACTCCAAGCAATAAAAAATTATCGTCATATTTATCATCAAAATGTGTGTCCGAACTGTAACGCACGTAACGTGGAATGGCCCAGTAGGGTTGTATAATACTACTGTCACTGAGCCTGCACAGAGACCAAAACCAAAGTCCAAACCTTCTAACTGTGCTATACCCAGGGACACTGCATAGAAAAACCAGACAGGTGGATACACAGCAGTTTACCAAGAAATTCATTGTGTAAGGGGTTTTATAAGGAAGTATATAATCACATGGACTAAAATGTAACATAATAACATTTTGGAGACAGGGGGAACTGGTGGTGCAGATGTGAGGTGGTGAACTGAAGCCAGATTGATCTCATACATTTAATGTCATCACATATCAGACTTATAGACCCGCATAGTCAAAAACACCCAAGTCTGCACTGTTATATATAATAATAATAATGCATTGGTTTTATATAGTGCTTTTCTGGACACCCAAAGACGCTTATTCATTCACTCCATACTCCATGGTGGTGGTAAGCTACGTATGTAGCCACAACTGTCCTGGGGTAGACTGATGGAAGCCAGGCTGCCAATCTGCTCCATCGGCCCCTCCGACCACCACCAACCATCACTCTTACACTGCATTCACCCTAGATGTGTTCCTTTAGTGAGCCATTAGGCCTACTACTGTATGCACAATGTTCATATATCATAATTCCATCTTAAAATGATATAGAGCGGTTGATTAGTATTAATTGTGACAACTTGGTGTGTAACAATCAGTCTATATGCTGAGTAAACATATAAATGATTATGATATAGGTTTTCAATAATTCTTCAATAAACCATCATTTTAACCATCATGCACTTTCAAAAATACACAAGGAAGGAGTACCACTGAGACCCATCATTAGCGGCATTAACTCTGTCACTTACAACACTGCAAAACACCTTGCAACTGTCTTAGCACTCCTGGTTGGAAACTCTGCACATCACATGCAAAACTCCACTGATTTTGACAGCAAGGTTCAGACACTAAAACTGGGCCCCAAATGAAACAATGTTTCAGTTTTCCCAATGTCAGATTAGCGCCTTGGAGGAAGCTCTGTTGCCATTGGTGTGTGAATGTGTGTGTGAATGTGTGTGTGAATGTGTTTGTGAATGGGTGAATGCGAAACACATTGTAAAGCGCCTTGGGTACCGCTAAGGTAGAAAAAGGCGCTATATAAGTGTAGACCATTTACCATTAACTGTAACATAAGCTGGGGATCATCAGAACCTTACAGCACAGGGCTGAGAATGTCCCTACTAACACAAGGAAAGGAAAAGTAACACATTATTACTGTCATTGCTGTTGAAGCGCCTGGTTTCACAGCCTTCACACGTTGACGCATGTGAGTCCTGGGTCATTAATGGGCTATTAGCCATGTGAGCTGGAGTGACTATATCCATCTAAAACTCCCCATCAGTCAGCTACAACTGAAGACGCCACTTGCATAAAGGTGAAATGTCTTCAAGAACCACAAAGAGAAGTCCAGTTGCTTTTTGTTTAAGCTCCTGGGATTACCATGACCTGAATGACTGAGAATCTATACAGACAACTGAAGAAGCGTCTTAGATGAGAGGTGAAACGTCTTCAAGAACCAAAAAGAAAAGTTCAGTTGTATTTTACTGAAGCTCTTAGCAATCAAACATTTTCTGTTCAAAACATTTCAAGAAGGATTAATCTGGGGAGGGAAGTACCCTTAACAGAGAAATTAACTACACAAGTAATGTAGAATTTTAGAGCCAAAATAACGACCACAGAAAAGCTCTTCTCACATTAACCTTGAAGGGTGAGTTTTTGCCGTTACATTACAGAAACTCTGGAATCCAAACTCACACAATCTACACATATTCTTTCTTTTCTTCGCTAAACATTCCGGTTTCTAAATTTGCTTTAAATTGGTTCGCATGACATTACATGTTCTGAAAACTTCATTTATATAATAGCGCTATATTTGGTAAGATGACACTATTACTATATGTTTACATTCTAATGCATCTGTTATTGTTCCATGATATTTAGACAATTTAGATTATTAAAGCTATAACTGCTCATTTGAAAGTCATGATTTAAATAAACATTATGATCTACTGATGTGACTGAGTAACTGATCCCAGTTTCTATTACACATGGTCTTTGATATTTATATTATCTGTGTTTATTGCTACATAATTCTTGATTAACAAAAG
>OMNN01098127.1:7185-19634 GCA_900302755.1 Chromis chromis
CAACCAGGGGATCTGAATAGACACACAAAACTCCACACAGGAGACAAACCATTTAGCTGTGGTGTTTGTAGCAAAAGATTTTCACAACCAGGAGATCTGAAGAGACACACAAAACTTCACACAGGAGAGAATCCGTTTAATTGCAATGTGTGTGGTAAGAGATTTTTGGGAAAGACACATTTTAAGAATCATATGAGAATCCATACTGGGGAGAGACCATTTGGTTGTGGTGTTTGTGGTAAAAGATTTTCGCAACCAGGGGATCTGAAGAGACACGCAAGAATCCATACAGGAGAGAAACCATTTGGTTGTGATGTTTGTGGTGAAAGATTTAGCCTAGAGGGAAATCTAAAGAGACATATGAGACTCCATGCAGGAGAGGACTCATTTGGGTGTTGTGAAAGTTTTACATCACAGGGAAATCTGGATGGACATGTGGAGGCTGTTGCTCTGTCACTTAACATCCCTCTAGCCCCAGTTAAACCAGAAGTCACAACAGGTAGCTGAGTCCTAAACTGACCTGATAACTGTGTGAAAACAAGCACAAGTTTGTCACATTTGCAGCTAAATCAGCTGTTTCAGCCACCCTACATAGGTGTATCGCAGTATCTCATCATTGCCTAGTATGCTAGGTGTAGATGAGACTTAATTCCCAGCATGCAATGGAGCAGAATAATTTTCTTTGTTATCATTGTTTTAACTGTACCTGTTTTAATTGTAACTTGGAATGTGTGCTGCAGTCTTTCCACAGTTCTTCACAATTTGCATGCTCTTGTACAGTTAATCACCACAAGTGATGGATTACACCGCCAGTGTTACATGTGTGATTATTAAGACTGTCAACGACAGTTATCTGATGACTTGATGCAATATTAATATTTAATTTTATTACATCAATAAATTAAATCAAGTGAGGAACCATCTCCCTGCGTAGTATTTCTTATCTGAATAACTTATCTTGTAATTTCACTTGATGTGAAAGTGAACTTTCACTACAATAAGATACGATTATTTCAGTCGTATCATTTCATTTGCCTCTTTGTTCCCTTTGAACGTACATTTCAAGAACTCTAACATACATTATTATCTCACAGTCTGATCCATATACTGCTGTTCAAAGAAAGTGCATTGCTTAGGAATTTCAGATTTCTTAAGTTTCACGGTGGTATAGAAAATATCAATGAAATATTGATTAAAAATAATAGTTAAGGTAAAACAAACTAGTATTTTATAAGTGCTTTCAAATATTCCAAAAATAAGCATTTGTAGTCTTCATACATCAATTTTAGTAAACACAACAGTTATGGCTCAAATGTCATCTTTTTAAATGAAAAACAAAGTGAAACATTTATTAGGCAACATCCTAACACACTCTATAAGAAATACCACCATCTGCTTCGGTTAATTAGACGACAATTACAATTTTAAGTGGTGATGCACTTTTTTAGAACACCAACCTGCAATTTTTCCTTATGAAATCATTGTTCCTACCACCTGTCTGAGGAGCACCATGAATGCTCCAGCCAGAAAGCTGAAACTGGAGCAGCTACTCAGCTACAATTATTCCCTGAGCCACATCCTGCATAACCCACACTCACTGTTCTTATTGGAAGCACACACTAAATGCAACAGAAATAGCCTGTCCCAATTGCAACTTAACTCACTTGCACTGTATATAGGGTAGCACATTGTTTATATTTTAACAATTATTTTGAGGAGCTGTAATAAGCCTCAATAAGCAAAATAGTTCCTGAAAGTTGGTGTGTTGTGTTGGTGAAGACAAATGAAGAGTACCTGTTCATGTCATGTTTCTACAGGTTCCTCCTGCATTCTTCACATGTGAAGCAACAGTGGTCTCTTTTCTACTTTTTATTTTTGTGTTTACTTCTGCTACTTGACTGTACCAACAGCAGAGTCTAATCCAGTCCTTTTAGAGCATTTTGTAGCAGCATTTGGAAAATGAAGCAGATTGTTACAAGACAATAGCCCAATATGTGCTATTCATCTGCTCATCAAGCAAGTAGGTTAACGTAGAATAATGCTGACACATTTATATAGACAAATTTATTAAGACAAATGCATCAGGAGACATGCAAGCATTTAACTCACATGACTAATGGTGCAGACAGATTGCAGTAAATATATAGTAAGTGTTTCTGTTTAGAAACTAGCGCAAGTGAAATTTGTGAACCGATAAGCAGAATCAAAATTAATATTTTGTAGTGATTTCTCTGGACTCTGAAATTGGAGACAAGTTTTAAGTTGGAATCGGTTCCCAAAGTTCAACCCTGCTCAAGTATAAGATATTATCACTGTGGAACTCCTAAAACAATTTCACTTTTCAAAATACTGTAAAAAAAAATTTGACTTCACCAACAAATAAGGCCAACAACTTATTAATGATAATTTTTTTTAAAAAAAAGAAAAAAAGAGTCTAATAGGCAATAAGCACATGGGAACCAAAAATTGTGTTTGGCTTAAAAGAAGGATAAATTCAGTACAGTCAAATCACATTCAATTAAACCAAGTTGAATGCATGAACGCCACCCGCCTCCCAGGTTGGAAAGGGAGACATCATGGGAGGAAAGAAGCTCATAGAGACTCCCAAGTTGAGCATCTCTTAATGATGTAGGTGGAGCCAAGAGATGACTTAAAGAGGGAATCAGAAGGCAGGCAAAACTAACCAATACTGTCATCGAAGCCATGGTTGACACAACTTGTTGAGATAATGAATGGAGCATGAAACAGAAAGATCCCGGTGGTTGAGACAATATCCATATTTTCATAATGATTATCTTTCCGCCAACATCTGGCCAACAAACCCACTTTTCCCATTATCATATAAAAGTGCAGCATGTACATATGCATGAATAAACACAAATAAACAACCTTTAACTTTTTTGTTTTGGTGCTTGGTAAAGAATTGTGTAATTCTGTTTTGAAGGTTGCAATATAAATAATATTTATTTTTTTCATTACAGGACACATTGCACAGCAACAACAGAGTCAATAATTGAAACAAAAACAACCACAAAGACACAAAAATCCATTCAAGCTTTCATAAAATTCTGTCTTCACTGACAGATTCATTCTCTAATGAGGAAGCAGTGGTCATATGCACAGTTTCTACCCCTGTGTGATTTCGCAAGTGTCTATTCAAACTCCCTTGTTGTGTAAATGTTTTACCACAAACATTACAAACAAATGGTTTCTCTCCTGTGTGGATTCTCATGTGTCTCTTCAAACTTCCTTGCTGAGTAAATCTTGTTCCACAAACACCACAATTGAACTGTTTCTCTCCTGTGTGAGCTCTGATGTGTATCTTGAGATCGTGGTGATGTACAAAGTTTTTCCCACACAGATCACAACTATATGGTTTCTCTCCTGTATGTACTCTCATATGTCTCTTCACAACCCCCTGCTGAGTAAACCTTTTCCCACAAAAATCACAACCAAATGGCTTCTCTCCTGAGTGGACTCTCATGTGTCTCTTCAGAACCCCCTGTTGTGTAAATCTTTTAGCACAAACATGACAACTGTATGGTTTCTCACCAGTGTGAACCCTCATGTGTCGCTTGAGATTTTTCTGTTGTGTAAAGCTTTCACTACAAATACCGCAAACAAACTGTTTCTGCCCTGCATGATTTCTGATGTGTGATTTAAAATGATAGTGATTTCTAATTTGTTTTACAAAAACATCACAGTCAAATGATTTATCTCCTGTGTGGTTTCTTAGCAATGAATCAACGTTTTGCTTTACTTTGAAACATTTCTTCTTAACTAAACATGTCATGTGTTTCTGAAGAGACTGCTTGTTTTTAAGAGATTTCAAAGTATTTGCACCTGCCTCAGGTGCCCAGTGACCATTTTCACTGTCCTCAGTTGCAGGTCCAGAATCTGATAAAAGTTCTCGCCCATCATCCTCATCCTCATCATCATCATCACTATCACTGACTTCAGTCTCAGAAGAGTCCTTTTTATCAGTATTTGGTTCGAAATGACCATTTGAAACTGGGCTCCTGGCTGGTTCTGGTCCTCCACAGTCCTCTCCATCACTTTCTGTTTTCATCTGTTTAGCTGAGCTGCTGGCTGGAGGGTCTGCCTCACTGTTGTCTTTACTTTGGCTCTGATGAAGCTCTGAGGACTGAGGTTTCTCTTCATCATCTTCACTCTTCACAGAAACAGCAGTGAATGTAAACCTAGTGATATCAGTCTCTTCCTGCCCATTAAGCTGCTCTCCCTCCTGACTGGTCCACAGTTCTTCCTGTTCCTCCTTTATTCGGAGGGTCCCTGGGTCCTGCTGATCTAGACTGGCGCTCCATTCATGGGGAACCTCTTCTTTAATAACCAACAGCTGCTGGACATCTGCAGGCAACACTGAAACACAAATGCATATTACAGACAACTGTGACGTTATGTGTATTGACACAGATTTCTAATATTTAAAATATTACTCAAGTCAGTGGTCCTTTTCAAGGAAATGAATGACACCTTTTAAAATGATTAATAAGTAAGCAGTTTGTGAGAGATGGAAATATTTGGCAAGCTTGTGATTCAGTCCAGATTTGATTCTCTTGAAACACTTTAACGTGTTTAAACCACAGATCACTATTTTTATTAGTTAGCTGTTTTCTACTGGAGAAACAGTCCACATTAAAACTGATTATTCTTACCAGCAGTTTGGTTGATGCTATCCTGTGACTGATGGGCACCAGGGCATTCAATCTCTAGTTTTTCTTCAGGTTTAGCTGTAGCTAGTGGGGAGTTAGGTGACAGAGCAACGGGCTCCACGTGTCTCTCCAGACTTTCCTTATATGTAAGGCTTTCACCACCATCAACTGGTTTCTCTCCTGTGTGGACGCTCATGTGTCTCTTCATATGAAATTTGTGGCTAAATCCTTTGCCACAAACAGTACATTTGAATGGTTTTTCTCCGGTGTGGGCTCGCATGTGAGGCTTCAGATCCTCAGGTCGTGAAAATCCTTTACTACAAACATTACAAGCAAATGGTTTCTCCCCTGTGTGGACTCTTTTGTGTCTATTAAGGTTATACTGCCGTGTAAATCTCTGTCCACAAAAATCACACTCATACAGTTTCTTTCCTGTGTGGTCTCTAATATATGAATCAACATTTTGCCTCACTTCCAAACATTTCTTATAAACTGAACAGCTGGACAAACTTTTTCCTGAACGACATTTCATGTGTCTCCAAAGAGAACGCTTGTGGAGAAATTGTTTGCCACACTCGGAGCAGCCAAAGGTTTTGTTGTCGGTGTTAGATCCCACATCATTTACATCTGACCGAAATGCCCCATTGTCACCATCTTTAGTTTCAGGTCCAAAATCTGACAAAGGTTCCTGCCAATCATCATCCTCCAGCTCCTCCTCTTCCTCCTCCTCCTCCTCCTCCTCCTCATTATTAATGATCTCAGAAGAGTCTGAAGACTTCCCATCAGTGTTTGGGTGTATATGACTATTTGTGTTGGGTTTTTCGTCTGTTTCTGGTCCTCCACAGTCCTCTCCATCGATTTCTGTTTTTATCCGTTTTGCTGAGCTGCTGGTTGGAGGTCCCGCCTCTCTGTTGTCTTCATTTTGGCTCTGATGAAGTTGTGAGGACTGAGGTTTCTCTTCAACATCTTCACTCTTCACAGGATCAACAGTAAATGTTAACCTGGTGATATCAGTCCCCTCCTGCCCATAAAGCTGCTCGCCCTCCTGACTGGCCCAGAGTTCCTCCTGTTCCTCCTTTATGTTGAAGGTCTCTGGGTCGAGTTGGTCCAGACTGGGGCTCCATTCATCAGGAATTTCTTCTTTAATCACCAACAGCTCCTGGACATCTGCAGGAGACACTGAAACACATATGTGCATTATGGAAAACAGATTCTCAGCAGTTTTAATATTTAAAATTAAAGTTGGTGAACCTTTTCTGAGAAACTAACAAAATACTAGAATATAAATAAGAACTAAATATATATGTTTTTAGTTCAGATTTAATTCTCTGTGGATGTTTCTGAGATGCTGAGACAGGATATGACAATTGGTTACAGATTTAACTGTAGCATCGAGTCAATGATTATTATAGAACTTTCCACTGTGTTCGGACTCTATCAGTAAAAAACATGTACAAATCCTCCAAAGTCCTGCAGCGAGGACTTTAATTACAACTCTTTTGATGATGAATTATAAAGGTGTGGTTATTATTATATCAGATTTTTTATTTTATTGTAATTCTTTCTTATCTAAAGAGCCTTGTATGCTAGATGGTATTTATTGTTATTATCAATATGCTTGATGCTTGTAATTGTTTCTTCAATTAAGTCGTATGTGCGCACTGTAAACCGTCCGGCTGCTGCACTGTGCTGAGACACATGAGTTCCGCCTTTTTTATTCCGTCAACACAAAGCTATTCAATTATAACAGTAAACGTTTTTGACATTTATCAATCACAGAATAATCATGAGTCGTCTCTTCCAGCCTCCCTCCCAGCAGCTAGCACTTAGCAGTTTCCTCCACATTAACTGTGTTAATTCTTCTTACCGGCGGTTTGCTTTAGAACAACGTCCTGCGGCTGATGGAGGCGTTTCATCTGCACTTTCTCCTCCAGACACACACTTCCAGTCCGCTGCTGTCCAACAGAATCCACTTGGTTCATGGTGTCGCTCTGCTTCTCTGCTTTAAAACTAACCGGAGGCTCGGACGGAGGAGCCGCGCCTGCGCAGAACACATCACCGCCGATCGCCGCACGTTACGCTTCTGTCAGAGTTGATCAATAAATGTATTATTGGAGCTGATAGAGACTCAAACAGGGACACCGCTTTGTTTTTATGACAGGATTATTACTGTGTCTGCTGTGTTTTAAACAGGCGTCTCTACGGACACCTTTATTCTCCGAAAAAAAACAACTTTATTGACAACAGACGTTATAAACAACAATACAGGGAGTTATTGGAACCCATAACAAAAGCAGACATTAAGCTGCGCGATGTAAAACAGCCTATATAATAAAATTAAAATAGGAGCAAAGAATAAAGTAAATAAAAGATTTTAAATGAAGTTTGTTTGTTTTGAACATTTTATTTATTTGTATTTCTTTATCTCCTCATATTCACACATTTTGCTCAGATAAACTAAGATAAGCCTTCATTTAAATTTGCAGTGTTACAGCAGCAAAGGAAGAGTGAAAACACCAGGAACAAAATAAATAAATAAATAAAATAGGCACTGTTGATACTGGACGGAAATTCACATATTGCACACATCTATATATTGAAAAACAATGGTGTTGCACTGATTTGTGTTTATGTAGAGGAATTTATATTCCTCATAGTTTTAAAATGTACAAAATATTCATAATGCACAGGTTTGAATGTATTGATGTTGGCCCAGAGTGAAATATGTCATTTTACTATCCTAAGAACTTACATATTTATCCAAGAAGCAGTAAACAGTCACAGAAACATGGGCCATGGTTGACTTGAGTGCTTTATCCTATTGTATATGCTCTTTATGTGCAATAACATGATGTCACACTGTTTGTTTTTTCTATTGGAAAACTTTCAAGAGCAAAAACACCATGTAGAAAGATAGATAGATAGATAGATAGATAGATAGATAGATAGATAGATAGATAGATAGATAGATAGATAGATAGATAGATAGATAGATAGATAGATAGATAATCCAGTAGCTCACGCATGTTCAATTTAAGAAAAATAAGGTAACTCATGTGCAAAAGAACGTGCAACTTGTAACCGGTGAGTTGTCGGTTCGAGTCCCCGGACTGGCAAGAGGTTGAAATGGGAAAGTGAGAGCGACCGCTTGTCCCAGTCACCACCACTGTGGGCCCTTGAGCAAGGCCCTTAACCCCTGACTGCTCCCCGGGCGCTGCACCGCGGCAGCCCACTGCTCCTAGTATGTATAGTTAAGGTTAACTTTGGATAGGATGAATGCAGAGAAGGAAGGAACCCAAGGAGATCAATAAAGGTTAGATTATTATTATTATTAATAATAAATGGTTTGTGGATGTGCCAGAAAATCAAAACATGAACATTTTTCAGCTTCCTGCAAGAGAATGAGTCATTTTATTGACAGAGATACTGACCAGTACAAACCAGTTTTGTTCGTACCAAACCTCATTTTCAGGAAGTGGCTCCGTCTCTCTCAGAAGTGTTTTTCAGTGAATTTTGATTGTAGTGTGTATTGTGTGTGTCTGTGTGCAGACTGTGTGTACATGCATGGGATTTTGGTTAATGAAGAGAAACAGCTGGCTTTAATCAAGAAATCTGTCGGTTGATCTCCCACAGATTTCTGACACTCGCAGACTAAACCAAACACACACACGCGCAGACAAATACGAACACAAAGTGTGCCGACACGACAACCGAGATGAGGCTGCGTTTTCCGGCTCCTCAGTCATGAAAGTGCACCTGGAACGCTTTTTACATCCAGTTTACTTAACGCTTCACACACACACACATTGATACAAACACACATACTGTACTTTTTTCCCACTAAACACAACATTGTGCTCGCTGTGTGTTCGGAGCTGCCAAAATACCATTCCATATCCAGACAGATGGCAGCGAGAGAAGCCTGTTAGCTGCATATGTTACTCGTCTTTTGTTTATCGAGATGAAACAGTCTGCATCCATTTGTTCCTTCAAAGAGCATAAATAGCACATACTTGGTCGTCCATGCACACACGTGTATGCATGCACAATGAGTCACGCACGCATGGGTTAGCCGCATTAGCCCACACACAAACCCAATGCAGTGACACTTGTTATTTGTTTTTTTTGGCTCATTTCATTGCCATTATTTATTTATTTATTTTTGGTCGTAGAAAAAAAACACACAGATGCACACAATCAAAGTTCAGCTTATTATCCAGAGAGACTTTGGTTCCATCAAGGAGTTTCACCCCGGTTTAACTGCATCTCACAGCAGACTTTCACTGACTCCCTAACTCAGTGTTTTTCAACCTTGGGGTCGGGACCCCACATGGGGTCGCCTGGAATTCAAATGGGGTTGCCTGAAATGTCTAGTAATTGATAAAAAAAATTACTGATAAAAATATATTTTTTTAACTAATTATTCTTTTTAAAATTAAATCACCACACACAATCTTAAACAACTGTATTCTATAATTTCTTTCACTTTCTCGAAAATAAATCTAGTTCAAATAAAATGCAGCATTTAAAAATATCTGAGCGCATCTTGATTGAAGGCCGAGATCACGTGACTTTACAGTTACCATTACTTCAGTTCCCTTGCTTCAACCTGACACACAAACTTGAACAAGAAAAAAAAAGTCTTTATTTTCAATGACAAATTCTTTTTTTCAATGACAACCTGTACTGTCTCAGTTTTAGCTCCATAAGAAATGAACTGTTGGCATTTTCCATTGATGTGAAAAAAAACAGATTTGGTTGACTTTCTATGTGACCAGCAGAAAACGTGCCTCCTTGCATATGTAACGGACATCTTTGATCAAAAACTAATTCTAGAAAAAGAAAATGTCTCTGGGGTCGCCTGAAATTTGTGATGTCAAAATGGGGTCACGGACCAAAAAAGGTTGGGAACCACTGCCCTAACTGCTGGCTTTGTTTCTCCGTTTGCTGTCTTGTCCAGTGATTCTTGTTTTTCCATTTTTTCCCCCTCATTGTTTTTGTGTCTTTTATGTAAATGGCTCTTTAAGAAACATCCAAAATCTGAAAGTCTGTGCCATGCGATCACTGCAATTATTTAGCTTCCAGGGGCATTTCCAATTGTTGCTTTCATTTTTCTTCAACAACAAGCTCCATTTTCTGCGCCTCTGATGGTCGGTGCACCGAGGAACGTACAGTCAATTTGAGTTTCTCAGCTCAGATGGGTGACTCCAAGTCTTTCACCGACGGTTTTTGCCAACTGCAGTTTGTAGAAATCCCAATTCGCAGCTTCAGATACTGTCAAATGTGCTGTGGAATTGCTGGCTTTCACTGGCACTTGTTCTCTGGTTGACTGACTGATAGAGAGTTGCTGCATGATCTGCTGTGAGCATAGAGGGAAATGGAAAACGCTTGGCACCATTAAGCCCGGATAAACAATAGCTCCGGCGAAACGGTCGCAGAGCATTCGGAGTTTGTTAAGATGAAGGCGTAAAGGTGTTCGAAAGAATAACAAGCAGCCTTATGAATTTAAAACATAATTGGAGCAAGATGAATAATTGATGTGTCCTTGCTGTTCCAAGATTTGCAGCGGAAACAAAACGTTTGAAACATGTTAATTTTTTTTTTTAAGCACGGGCAGATATTTTTTTGAAATGTCTCTGTATGACAATAAAACCTGAAGTTGAAGACATTCGAGGAGACAAAGCCGAACCTTTGTTCCCGAGGGTGAATCGCTGAAACAAGTTGAAATGGCAGTTCAAACTGTGGCGTTAAAAGTGTGTGCGCTGAATAAAGAAGTGTCAGTGTGCACTAAACGAAGCTGAACCCCTGAGAGGAGTTTGAGGATGAGGCCTAAATGTAAAATGTCAGGTCAAATATAAGCAGTAAAAAGCAGCTGAAGTGCAGACAGGCGTTAGTTAGTCAGGTCAAGTTAAGTTAAAGACATCAGTAATCATACCTAAGTGCCCGGTTGTCCCGTTGTATCGACTTATACTGTGGCTTTCTTTGGTATTGTCTGTCGTTACAAATGTCCTCGTTCCCTTTGTCTGGCTTTACAGGAAATAAACATGACAGAAGTGATTACCAAAAAAAAAAGGAAAAGACTTTTTACTCCTTCCACCATCTGTCATTGCCAGAAACTCTGCAAGCTTTAGCATCAGTTGTTCTAGAAGAGCAATGCCTTCTTCCTGTTTGGTGACACAGACCAGTTCAATTTGCTTCCAAATCCAAAATGCGCTGCGGATGCCAAGAAGGGTTGCCAACATTCTCTGAGCTTGGCCTGCTTGTTAAAGGCAGTTGTAGTAAAGTTAATGTGCTAATGATAATCTGTCTTGTTCAGGAATGTACAAAGTAATGAGAACCATAATGAGAATTTATGAATTTACCTTTCACTTTCACTGTAAATCTGCTACTCGGGGAGATATTTTGGCACCATCTCCCCCATGATAAGACGATGCTGTTTGTACTCCCGTTAAGATGAGCTATACCTACAAGTAGTGCAGTAGCAATTCAGTTGCATCACACTGAAAATGCTTTGACACAGGTACCCTGATTCAGTTCTGACCTGCAATCCATCAATGCTTAACCTCAACTTTAAAAGCTTTTCATTGTTTAATGTCAAGTAGCTATTTTCATTTCTCACCTTTCAAAAACTCACCTCTTAAAATTACTGCTTTTACTTTTAAGGGCTCTCTGCACAGTGACAAAAGAAACCCTTTAAGGTTTGAAAAGAAAAGACAGTCACCTAATAACAGAAGACTGTACGCATCGCTTCCACTTGACTTGTGCCTCTTGTATATTTCTAACATTTTGAATAGTTATTTGCATTTTTACTTTCTTTAATTCAACATCCTTAACTTTACCACTGTAGCAGCAAATAAACACTGTTAAAGTATCAAGGGATAACCAACGGTATTATGGTTGTCTTTCTAGGAAACACAAATGCTTTCATCCATCCATTATCTATACACCGCTTAATCCTCTGCAGGGTCGCGGGGGGACTGGAGCCTATCCCAGCCGACTTAGGGCGAAGGCAGGGGACACCCTGGACAGGTCACCAGTCCATCACAGGGCCACATACAGAGACAAACAACCAAGCACACTCTCATTCACACCTACGGACAATTTAGAATAATCAATGAACCTCAGCATGTTTTTGGACTGTGGGAGGAAGCTGGAGAACCTGGTAAAAAACCCACGCTGCACAGGGAGAACATGCAAACTCCACACAGAAAGATCCCAGGCGTCCTAACCGGGACGTGAACTGGGGATCTTGAGGTGACGGTGCTAACCACTGATCCACCATGCAGCCCCACAAACCCTGATGTATTCAAATGAACTGGTGTCATTCTGGCCTGAACAGCTTCCTGCTGTTAAACTCTGGATTCCTTCACTTGTTAAAAAAGTTGTACACAAGGCTGTAGGAAGAAACACTTTGTATGAATGAAGGTCGTCTTAATCTGTTTTTAGCTTTTCAAAACCCTGTTCAGGGCAACACATCCTGTTAGCTAGTCTTTGCTCTGAGTTGAAGCTAAACTAGCTAAGCTAGTTAGCAGCATTAGATTTGATGATATAGGGACGTTTCCCCTCCAGTAACTTTATTTTCACGTAACTGATGACCAGCGACGGAAGTAGGTGCTCTTATTTTGAAACAGTCCCTTTCTAGCTTCTGTTGTTGAACTTGATGAATCAGATGAAGTCGGACAGACGCGGAAAACAAAGTGCTGCCTGAATACACAGTTTGCTGTTTTCTGGTGAGTTAGTTTCCATTATATATATATATATATATTAATAATGCATTTA
>OMNN01098130.1:0-24062 GCA_900302755.1 Chromis chromis
AGGGTTAACTGTCCTAATACTAATGTTTGGTGGCAGGTAATCATCAGAAAGGTCAAGAAGGTAAAGACAGCTGCGTTTTCATATAACTGTCAAGTGAATATGAAGTGAACTTGTGAAATGTCACGACTGCTTTGGGGTGAATAAAGTAGGTGGTGGTATAGACTACATGGCTATAATAAACAGAGCAGAACAAGCTGGAAACAAAACCTGCTGTTTACCAAAAACTAAAAAACTTCAAAGAAGAAGAAACTTTGGTGAGAAGTCTTGAGGATTTTTTTTCAATTGGGATTCTTTCCTGTCAGCTGCTATTGACCATGTTTCACTTTGTTCAGAGGCTCTAGAAGCGGAGACAGCTAATCAGTCAAGTGAATTAATGTTCGCTACGTTAGGACCGATAAAGTGCATTCTTGTCTTTACGAAAGTCAGTAAGTGCCTCAATCAAACATGAGCAAGTTTTTTTCCCCAATTCTGCCATTTCCATTAACATTTTCTTAAGTGATGCTTCAAAATGTGCATAAAGTAGGCTATGAAAACAGGCCTACTGAGGCATATAAGCTTTCACCTGGATGTAAGTCTACATCATGAAAAGCACCAACTGCCCAACATTTCTTCTATCTAGTAATGAAAGTCTTTCTGTACTCTCATGTCTTTTAAGTGACTCTACAGACTTTTAATTCACAAGCTTTTTATCAGTTTTGTGTGCTCAGTGTTATTTTTTTAGAAAATTCTTTGCCTTAGTACAATGTATTATTGTATTGCCACTTTGTTTAAATCATTACTAATGTTTTCTTCACTGTGTTCTTTTGCTGCTTTGCTGCTGCGGTGACCGGTTCTCCCCAAACCGATATTAACATCTCATCTCCTCATTTGGGAGGTGAGGAATGAAGTCGGTCGAGGTTTTCTGCGTGTGCGTGCGTCTCACTCGCTGAGCAGGGCCTTGAGGTGCAGCTGCAGGCTTCGGATGGAGGTGTGCAAGGTGTTGAGCTCTCGGCATTTCTCCCTGGCTCGTCCGGTCCTGTCGGAGCCTGTCGTCCTCGGCTGGGTCTCGAAGTGTCGGTGGAAGTCGTAGCTGCGCTGCACTTCGCCGAGGCAGCTGGCCAGAGCGTGGTGGAGGGGCTCGGTTACTGCGGCGATGGACCGGTGCAGTGGGGGCGGAGGAGGAGGAGGAGAAGGGGAAGGAGAGGTTGTTCCTTTGGGTCCGCCCTCCTCCGGCTCCTCTATCCGGTGCGGTGAGAGGAGAAGAGCCAGCCGACGGAAACATTCAGAGCTTTGTCCCACCCACAGCTGGAAGAGCATCTGCAGGACAAAACAACAAAGCTCAGATAAACAACAACCTCCAGAGCTTCATGCATGCTCTCACGTGAGAAAAAGCCCCTCATTATATTATATTGCCAGGACTGTTCCTGTCTTTCTTTCTTTCTTTCTTTGACAGTCTTTCAACCGTTGCTGCTTCAGGCTTTTTTCTTCAAAAGCCAAACTGAGGTCAGTGTATGAATACTACTTTCTGGTCACACTATTGCTTTAGTTGAAGCTCCATTGTCAAAGAAAGATGGCAGTTGGGCCACATTTTTGCAAAACAACAAGTGCGGACTACATCCTAGACATAAAGGTGGACAGTAGAGAAGTGGGTTAAACTGAAAAATTGATGTTACCAACATGTAGTCAAGCTGACCACAGCTGATCTTTGTGACAAAGAGAGAAAGATTTCAGTTGGGCGATAAGTTTCAAACAACTGAAATGCCACAACAGCTCATTCCATACCTCCCAGTCCTTCATCTTTCCTACATATTCCAACTCTCTAAACCATCTCTTCTCATTTTGTGGCCTGCAGCCCTCAGTTTAACCCTGAGGCCTCACCTTCAGGGCAGGCAGGCTGTAATCGTCCGTCAGCTCCTGGGCCTGTTCGTCACCCAGGTGCTCGATTCCCAGGCCGAGACCCAGCTCCTTCAGAGGCACCGCAGACACGTAGTTGGTCACATTATCGATCTCAGAGTTCAGAGGGAACGTTGGGAGGAGTTAAGGACACGCAACACTTGAGTGGAAACAATGTATGTCTCTATGAAACGTCACATGTTCTACAGTTTCTCTCGTTTTTGTGTCATAAGAAAGCTACTTTCACATAAATACATAAGTGCTCCTTTATATTTCAAATGCATGTTGAAGCCTTTGAGGAACTTTAAAGCATCAGTTTGACTGTTATCAAAGAAGGTCCACATCAAAGACTGAGCCTTCCCCTTGGCTTAGTAATGCCTGCTGACCTCAAAGACAATTACATTTCCTTTACACTTTGACATGAATCACAAAAACAGAAGGAAAACAGGCGAAAGAAAAGGTTTTACGTGGACTAATATGCCTAATATGCTGAAGTCATGGTGCTTTTAAGTGCCTTGACTCATAATCAGAATGAAGAGAAGATGAAAGTGTGTCAAAATTTAAGCAGTTAAAAGTTTTTTAAAAATCATCCCTATAAAAGAGGCCATGACAGCCTGAATCAACAGTTCTATAAAGTCATTATTGAATCTTTCTTTTCAGGTAAAGGATATGCCTTGAGCATGTGACAGGTGGCCCTGCGTGAGGCTCTAAAGGCCGAGCGGAGCGCCCGGTACAAGGTCTTCCTCAGTCCGATGAGCTGCTGGCCCCGTGGCACCGCCCCCGGCCCCGCCCTGCTAAAGGAGCTGGCCGCACTCACCCTGTCGAGCAAACTTGACAAGTGAAATGTGATACAACTGTGGAGACGTCCCAGTAAGGCAGGGGGGCACACACAACACTGAACACCACATCACTGACAACAACGCACGAGACAATACACAGAGACAATCTGGATGAGAAGTCTACATTACAGTGCTAAAAAACAGGCAGGTGTGACGAGCAAGACAACATGACAAGCTACTGAAGGTGTTTTTATCAACAGTTTGACATTTTGGGAAATAAGCTTATTTGCTTTTTGTGCTTCAAGTTACAGTGAATGTAAATATAAATGCAGCATGCAAATGGTCTCCTGTTTATTTTCTATTTCTACAAATCTACTGCTGTGGGTAGAAAAGGGCTTAGCGGTTCAGTGAATCAAATGTTTTTGAATGGTGACAAATTCCTGACCATTAATCCACACTCTGTCAGGGGTTTCTTTAAAGCAAAATGATCAGATAGTGTGACCAGTACACAGACTCTCCTTTGACCAGAATAAAAGGTCTCCTTCAAATTCAGCTTCATTCAAATGACACAATGCCACAGTGGACAAGAGAAAGACGAGAACGGACTTTCGGATGCTGGCATGTCAGTAAAGGCGGCAGCCAGGCACTTGAATGTCCACAGCTTCATCATTTGCTGTCTGGGAAATCATTTCAGACAGGCTGCTATGACAGTGAGTCTGCCACATCATGGTTTGGATGGACATGTCCACCAAGATGATTCTGTTCCCCAAAGATGTCCATCAACTTCATCGAGCCCTTTGGGAAGAGGGGCAACATTCTACAAACTACATCGACAACTTTGTTAACTCTTGGCGTTGCAGACGTGTGGCAATGCGTGATATAAATGGTGAACACATTTCATTGCTAACTTCAGATTTCTGGTCTATGACTCCACTCTCAATTTACCCATTACCATTTCTGATACAGCTGTAATAGGTTGTTTCATGACATCCATTCTGATGTAGAGATGTCCTGCTGCGTTTATATTTTTATATAAATTGATACTAATCTCTTGTCTGTGAGATAAATATAAAAGCCTGTTAGCTTAGCTTTGCTCAAGGACTGGAAACAGGTATAGTCTGCTCAAAGGTAATGAAATCCACCTACCAGCACCTTTTGTTTCATTCATACAAAAGTCTAAGTGTATTTTGTTACCTTTGGACTGAGTTTCTCCATTTTCAATCTTTATGCAAAGTAAAGCCAACCAGCTGCTGACTGTGGCTTTGTATTTACTTAACAGACACAAGACTTGTATCAATTTTCTCATTTGACTCTAGTTAAGAAAGGTAATGATTGGCGATTCAAGTATGCTGCTGTTTGAACAGTGTTTTCCTACAGACAATGCTAAAGCTATACAGACAGACAGACACTACAGTGGTCAAAACACATCTATGGACACAATACCAGGGTAGGTGGGTTAACTAACTCTACCAGTAAAGTGGTGAAATAATCGATCAGGCTTGAATCAAACAGTTAAAGATGTCATGCCCGTTATCAAAATGTGGTTGGGTGATGGGTAGGTGGGTGCAAAACGAGCACACTTACAGGGTGAACCCTCTGGAGATGACCTCAGTCTCCTGTACCAGACGCAGGGCTTTGCGAGAAAGTCCAGTCAGAGTCTTGCTGTTGTGCACCAGAGTCTGGAGCTGTGTGGCCCTGGTGTGGACGGTTCTCTGCATCCGGCCCTGTCTCCACAGTGTGGCTCCCCTCAGCCCCATCCAGCCCAGCATGGCCAGACCCCACGGGGCTGCAACCAGTGGCCACAGACCCTCAGAGGCAGAGCAGAGTCCCAGCAGCACTGCAGCCAGGCCGACCAGCCCCGCCATGTCCCTGAGAGAGGAGAGCAGGAAGGAAGTAGAAAGAAGTGTCATTAACATTACACATCTTAGATGCTCACATATCCATGAGGCCGGGATTGAAGGGCCACAATTTTACATATCAGTGTCAGTTTATTAGACTAGAGTACATGGGAGTGAATAGATGTCTTTTGTGGCTCAGTCTGGCAAATGAACTTAGCTTACATTATTTACAGTTACAATTACTAAAATCTGTTTCTAATCCTATCTACTGTTGCCATTTTCTGAAGAGTAGCCATTCAATGGATTTATATTCTCTAACTACTTGTGTACACAGCAGTTATTTCTGCACTTAATTAAAATGCCTTCACACACACACACAAGGACATGATGCAGCATGTAATCCAGTGCCCACTGTTGATCCTCCTACAGCTGCATCAGCGCTTTAATAAGCTAATGCTAATCTAAGTTCAGTATCCTCTGCTGGTGCTACTTCATTTTTAAAGCATTCAAGTGACGAACAGTGAGATAATCAATCTTTAACAGTCACAGGAAACACAGTATGTCACTGAAGTTAGTACAGACTGCAATCGTGCATCAAGAACTTTTTGTCAGTTTTTAATGTTGCACAGAGTAACGGACCGAGACGGAGCAGCAGGAGTGAACACCTCCAACTCCTCAGCAAGATATCCAGCTTTACTGAGCCCTGCTGCTTTTATTTGCACCGTATGTAGCATGAAATCAGATCCACAACTGCTGAAATCTTAAGGATTACAACTTTAGGTACTTAAGGACTTACAGTCTGTAGTGACGTGGGTTTTTAGGAGGCAGGTAGGATCTAAAGAAAAACACCACTGAGCTGCAGGATTTGGATATTTAGGAGCGTGACCAATACTAGAAACTGAAAATCAGGATATGTCTGCATCAACTTTGACCAGTTTTGGGTGCCCCGATAGCCTAACGGTTATGTCACATGACCCAAGTGCTAAGGTATAGCGGCTGTCCCGGGTTCGATTCCAACCTTGGGTGTTTTCCGCATATCCTTCCCCACTCTCTCCTGTTTCCGACTCTATCCACTAAAAAAACAAAACAACTTTGACCAGTTTTTTTTTTAGTCCGTCTCTCATAGATCCCCCAACTTTATGGAAATGTAATACTAAAGCCATATGGTTCCCATTTGTTAAGACATCTAAACTGAGCATGGGGGTTCATTCTTAACTTTGAGAAGACATTAACTTAAAGTCTCTATCTGGTTGTTGATTAAACTCTTCAAAACTTCTTTGCGTAAAAGTTACCTATATAAATGTACATATTTTTTTTTTTTCCATTAAAATAATCTATTCATACCTTAAGTATGGCTTAGATGCAACTCCAGACCATTGCCTCCTAAATAAGCATTAACAGCCTATTTCGATCATGATGCGTCCTTTAGTATATTACCAAACAACATTTGACGCGCTAAAAAGATTTTTAAAAAACTTGAGTTTTACCAGATGGAGTCTTTAATAGTAGCTTGAGAAACAGCTAAGTGTCAAGAAATCTTATCACAAAGTCAAAAAGCTTTGGAACCTAGAAACACATAAAGTCCAGTATGTTTTTCATTGCAAAAACTGAATACTTGTATTTCCATATAACTACATAATCTTCAACACTTGTAAAAAGCTGATTCATCTCTGTCATTTCTGACAGTGTAATTCCAGTTATGCTGGTGTTGTAATATTCTCAGGTTTTTCTATTACTTTGCCCATCCACTGTACATGTGTGCTTTTTTTTTTCTTGAAGCAGCATACCATAGGGAAGGCCTGGCGATGAGGCTCGGTCTGGGCAGGGTGCTCGCTCGGCTGGGCAAGCCAGAGGGAGATGAACCGAGGGTGAGCAGACTCGGGTCAAGCAGCTCGATCAACTCTACATCCTCCTGCAGCAGCACGTCCTGGTCCAGAATGCACCTGACCGAGTACTGACCAAACACGCAGTCCTGCGAGGAAAAAAGAAAAGATACCCTTTGAGTGTAGCTGCTGGTTTCAGTGCCAGCGTTCCTTTCTGTTTCTCATTCTACCCACCAGTTGTTGCTCCAGCTTATGAGATGGAGCTGCCTGGTGAATCGGGCTCCATCTCCACAAGGCCTCAGCCAGTCTCCATAAGCGTCCTCCCTGCAAATCACACAGAGGGAAAGATACAACTTAATCAATTAAGTAAAGTAGTACGTGATTCTGTTAGCTAGTTGGCATATTTGGATTAAATCTATTTATATAGCGCCAATTCACAACATATGTCATCTCATAGACCTTCACAAAGAAAGGTGAAGTACAAATTTTAAACAGGGAACAGAGACCCCAACAATCCAAAGTTGCCCTTGGATTCCCTATGAGCAAACAGTCGGTGACGGCGCGAAGTAACAATGGAAGGAAGGATCATCAACCTGAGAGACCTGTACTAGTACGAAGCAAGTTTGACATCTCTGTGTTAGCTGGCTTGACAAAACCTAAAACCCCAAACAGAGATGATGGATATTGTGATGGTTAGCACCTTTAGTTGTTAACCCTGGCTTTCATGATCAAGCTCTGAGTGCACTCGCACAAAAGGAGGCATTTAACACCACATGTGAATCTTCTTCGATACAAAATGGAGCAATCGGGTGTCGCCTTCTTTCATCAAGAGGAACAGGTTGTTATGATGGAGAACTACCAAGAAACTAAAATTAATAATAGTAAAAAGCACCGTTACTGCCGATAAGTCCAGAGAAGAATGATGTAACGTGTTCCCTCAGCTGAGAATCTGTATCGCTCATAGAGATTATAGTCAAGTAAAGAATTGGTGAAAAGGTTTTGCTTCTGAAAGGTGATTTAAATCCCAAACTCTGGACGGAACCTCCTCCAGAGCAAGTTAGATGTGCAGCATCAGCTACCATGTGATGCAGCAGGTTAAAAGACAGCCACCATCATGACATTAAAAAGTCTCAACCTACCTCGCTAACCAATTAATCTCACTTTGTGGTACACTGCTCTGGTTTGCCGTCCCTCTCGCTCCAACTGACCATTTCCCTCCCTATTTTTGCTCCCCCTCTCTTTCCACCTGTCCTGGGTATGAACACAAATGTGCATAGTGCAGGGTTGAACAGTGCTGTATGGATTGTTCCAGTCCAGGGCCGTGACAAAAGTGTATGGAATTAGAACTGCTGACTCTAACTTTAAGTCAGGACTCCATTCCATCTTCCATCTGCAGGGCTTTCCAGTATTTCATGTCAGGATACAGCCCCAGTGGATTAGTAACATTGAAATGAATCACCTGCATGTCTTTCAATCATTTTGGTGTGCTTCCTCTGGCCTCGAGTCCAACAACAAATGCGTGCACACACACACTCATGGTCAAAAGGAGTATCCCAGGAGACAAATTCTTTCAGGCAACAACAATAAGTGCAATGTGGGTTTGTGAAACACTCACCCACGGGTCCTGTAGAGCGACACTGTGGCGCAAAAACCACATAACCGCTTCACTTTGCTGAATCTCTACTTTGGTATTCTAACTGTTTACATTTTCGGCGTCAATAAAAGTAACTTTTATCCTTTCAAAATACAGGCTTGTGAGGGGAAGGAAGGACTCTTTTAGTTTCAGAAAAACAACAAGTTTCTATATCTTTTATTGGTGACACTGCAGACACACTCCTGTTTTATGTCTTGCTTCCTAGGAGTCTGCATTCCCAGCACCAGGGACTCCCACTGTAAACAGTCTGAGAGATACAATCACAACAGAACTCCACATTTCATTTGGACGCATAACAAACCTCCGGCCTTCAGAATGTTGCAAAGTTTTCTTAAAAGTGCTAAGAGCCTCATAACAGTCTAATGTGTAATGCCTATTCATGAATAGGATTTACTATTCACTAATCTGCTTATAGTGTTTAGGGGCATCAGAGAAATGCTTTGTTATAAATGGGGTTCATTTTGAAACATGTTTGTGTGCTGAGGCTTTTGTCCACTCTGTTCTGTAACAGATGAAAGACTCTGAATCATGTAGAGAGCAGAATGATAACATCTGAAGTGTGTGTGCTCCAGTTCGCAGCAGAAGCAGGTTATTGATCCAGACTGGGCAGCCTGCACACTGACCCTTTATTGGAGGGTAAAGCACAAGTTATTAGTCAAAAGGCCGCAGTCGTATTGATTACTGATTGGAGACTGAGCTTCAGGACTGGGCATTCACACAACAATGATTATCATCCAACACCGTGTGTTTATGTGTGTGCCAAAGTAGGCCACAACTCTGTTCAGTCTTTTTTTTTTACATATCAGAGAGGATAATCCTGCAGATAACACACAGAGATGAGCACACATCTGTACGCTCACTACAGTTAATATCAAGGTTCCATCTTATTGATGCTCATCAATATTCTGCTGCTGTCTCAGGGAAACACTGCAGCTTACAGACCTGGAATGACTGTTGGTATTTGGGAGAACTGACAGTACTCTGCACAGGAAACCCTGCAAGATAGCAGGTCTGTGTTTCCCTAAAAGGTGTCATACTGAGACTATTAAAGATGCCTTCTAGTGAAGAGCAAGTGTTTGGCCCTCTTGACATGTCCACATGGTGTTTTGTATACGCTGGAAGACATCATGAGCAAAATAAGCAGTTGACACCATGGCTGAGTGTTTCTGCATTGAAACTACAGTGTATCAATGACAGAATCAAAACCACAGATTCAGACTTTCAGGATTTCATACGTAACAAACCTAAAGAACCAATCCTGATGACTTGAAGGGTGGAGCTTTCTGTATCGTTATTATTTCTCAGAATCGGTTTCCAATTCAGCTGAATTACTCCAATAATACAACTTCCTATTATGTACTGTAGAGCAGTTTTACAGTGTTTGATCAGAGTTGGAGGTGAGCTGGTGTGCTCGAGCTGCAGTGAGTGGGAAGGGGTGGGTGATGAGAGAGGTGGGGACTATATAGATGTGTAAATTCTAGAAGAAGCAACAGTGCAGAGTTTCATCTAAGACATTTAAGGCAAGAAATGATTATTTTAATGCAAAAAAAACTAACTGCTAAATATGGAACTGTGATACACAGAATGGATATAGGGGTTTATTCACAGCAGAGAGTGTCAAAATGCTAACCATTTGCCATTGTCTTTGTCTTATATGATGATAAACTAAATATTTGGGGGCCTGTCGGTCTGTGAAAATGTGCATTTTAAAGATGTCACCCTGGGTCTGGGAATATTATGAGGAACTCTTTATACATTTTCTGAACTACATGTTGAACTGAGATAATGATGATAGGCAGAGTAACAGATAATGTAAATATGCGTTAGCTGTAGGCCCAGTTCTATGACGGTAATCAGGGATTTTGTTGCACTGACTAATTTTGTGCCCCTTAGAGAGGTTTGTTTTAGCCAGCAGGCAAAACTCAGCAGCACCAAAATGATAAGAACTGAGAAATGAAAAAAATATATAATTTTAACCCGTTTTGTAAATTGTAGTTTCATTTACTCAAGCTTAATGGACATTTTTGTTAATCAAATGATCAGAAATAACAAGAAAATGCAGAGATTTATGTTAAATAAAGCACCATAGACTCCTTGCCTTTACTGTATATGGACTGATACTGTTGACTCTTGTGTGTAGTCACCCCCTCAAAGGCCTATTCTGAGCCAGGAAGAACTCTGAATAACGTCTAAGACAATGCATGGTCCTTAATTAGAAGCCATTCATCTGTTGCTGGTACTACCTGCGGTTTACTGGACGCTTACTAAAAATAAATCCACACCTCTCAGCCAATCAGAATCAAGAATTTTCAGTAACTTTTTATGGAAATTGAAAATCTAAAAACATCCCTTTGTTTCTGAATTTAGTCACATTGTTTTGGCTAAAATGTTAATCAGGTAGATAAAAAACAAGAATCAGTTATAATTAATGTTGACTATAATATTTAGTTGCTGCCATGAACACATCTAATATACAGAACTACTAACAGAGAGGGGACTGGAGGAGGGAGGCAGCTCACAGCTATGTTCATTAGGATTAATATATGAATTGATTTGCTTTTAAAATAAGAGATTGTACTGAAAATGTCATGTTATACTTTCCTGGAGCCCCATAAGATGGATTCAAATTGCATGTTTTGCCCCAAACCTAACCATATACAGTGTAAAGAAAGCAATTCATCAATTTTTAAAAGCTGGAACTTGGAAATAATTGTCATTCCCTGAAAAATAACTTCAATAAAGTAAAGTTAGTTATAGAATAACTACTTATTTACATACCAGTTAAAGCAACTCAACAATGTACAGTGGTGATGACTTATTTGCTTAAGCAGTATAACCACAATAAAATGAACTAAACCAGATTAATATGGTTTTAAAATATGGTAATTTAGGATTGCAACAAACTGTGCAGAGACACTTTTCATCCTGTTAATAAAATTCTACTTAACACCAATGTTTAAAGCTTTAGACTGACGTATTTAGCAGCCATTACAGTTACTGCATTACTTCAGGAATAATGCCACCCAAATAGTATAAACATACAGATATGTTTACATGACCAATTCACACATTCTAAACATTTGTCCTGTATGCGTTCACTAATCACTGTTTATTTTACTGGTAGCTGCAGTCTGTCTACATGAACAAGGCGTTCTGCCTCGGCTCCGGCTTTATCTGGGCTCCAGGAAACTGATCACGGAATGACGACCCAAAAACCTTCCTGCCTGATCCTCATCCTCCTCCTCCTCTACTCCTTAGAATAACAGTGTACCCGAGAGGAAGCATGACACATTCGGAAAGTTCCTGAATGAAGCAAACACAGCACCGTTTCCCGTCGCAACAGGAGGGAGAACGAGAGAAGGCCGAGTCATGTAATCCTGAGCTTCCCAGAATGCTTTATTCCTCTGAATCGCAAACTACAATCACAGTTAGATTAATGCAAGCGCTGTTCAAAGTACATGAGTTTTAATCCTTTGATTGGACAGCTAAAGCGTGCGCAGCTCCACAGAAAACAGGCGTACAGATGTGAATATCAGCAGAAAGCAGAGGATGCTCACAGAGGCAGGAATTACGTCAGAGAGGAGGCAGTGTGTAGTCTCAGTAATCGCATTTGGGAGATCTCTTTTAAAATCAGAGCAACAGCAGGAAAGCAAGAGAGAGACAGATTCTACAAAGGGATCGTCTGAGTACAGAACAGAGAACATGCACAGACTGTACCTGTATCCGTATGTAGGAAGCCCTCCTTAACATGTCTGTGTTGTCTGACCGAAGCGAAAGATATAAACACAGCAGTCTGGGGGTGGCTGTGTGCCAATATGTGTCAGGGTTTGGAATCAATAGTCAAATCAATCATTTTCTGTCTGACTGGACAAGTCAAACAGTGACAATCACACATGCACATGCACACACACACACACACACTGCCCCGGGACAGAGATGCAGAGAGTCTGAAGAGGAAACAAGGATGGGTGCTCATCAGGGACGCCCCATCTTGACCTTGTTTGACATTTTCATTGATTAGTTGGATTAGATGATCTATTGATTCATACCCATTAGACCATAAAATGTCAGAGCAATGTTTTGTTTTGTTTTTAAAGTATTTTGGGGGGGAGTTTTTCCCATTTTTATTGATAGAGAGAGAGACAGGGTGAAAGGGGGTATAGAGGAGAGAGTGACAAGCAGCAAAGGGTCTTGAGCTGGACTAGAACTCATGACCGCTGCTGGCGAGCTGTGCCCACATGGTAACGCCTTAACTCAGCGAGCTATACGGCGGCCCCAGAGCAATGTTTTTAAAAAAGCTAGTCAAATGTATCCGGAGTCCTTGCAGACAATATCAGATGGTTTGTTTTGCTTGATGAAGAGCCTGAAACTAAAGTAAATTTAGTTTATAATGAAATAAAATGGAGGAAAATTAGATCATCAAACCACATTAAAGGAGTGGAACCCAGAAATGGTTGGTATGTTTGCTTAAAAATGGTCAGAAATTAGAGGTGAATCACTTCAGCATTAAATTAATCAAGTCACAAAAAAATAATTATTTAAAAATGGGATAATTGTATTAATTTTTAATGCAAAACACCCCAAATGTACAAGTTCCACCATTGGAAAAGTGTATATTTACTTAAACCTCATCTTCAATTATAGTAAACTGAACGTCGGAGAAGGCTGACTTTGGCCCATGTTTCACTATTTTACTCATTTAGTAATTAAATTAAGAATTATTCTCCTTACAAAATTATGCAATCTGCCATAGTGCGGCTGTGGCTCAGGTGGTAGAGTGGGTTGTCCACTGATGGCAAGGTTGACGGTTCGATGCCCGGTCCCCCCCACATGCCGAAGTGTCCTTGGGCAAGACACTGAACCTGAAGTTGCTCCCAATGGCAGATTAGCGCCTTGCATGGAAGTCTGTCGCCATTGGTGTGTGAATGTGTGAATGAATGGGTGAATGAGAAACGCATTGTAAAGCGCCTTGAGTACCACTAAGGTAGAAAGGCGCTATATAAGTGCAGACCATTTACCATTTACCATAGAAACAATCATAAGTTTAAACCCTAATATGATATGTAATTATTATCCTATTCTTCTAATTCATTTTAAGCTCAGTATGTAAAAATAGTCCAGGGACTACAGATGTAAAACAACCCTTTGACATGCTTCGCTTAGTGTTTATTAATGTAATAACAACCCTGTTTGGTAAACCAATAAATAAAATGCCATTTCTCATTAGACAAAATAATAATAAGCATGTTACCATTTGATGATTCGGTAGATTATAACTGCTGCATGTATTAAAGGTTTTATGTTTATGTGTGCAGTCACTGATGGACATTGTAACTTATGTTATTAAACTTATGATTTATGTTCCAGTCTGTGTGTTCTGTGTTCACTTGAGATACACCAGACAAAATTAAATTGACATTCAACTTGTTGATTATTAGGAGAAATCAAACAGGCATGTGTGATATTGAATTTCGGGGATGTGTGCAACTCACTGAAGTTTTCTGTCGCTCTTCGCCAGAGGAAGTGAGGTCTCCCTCTTGTGCGCCATATTCCTCCTCCTGCGATGCCGTTGGACATGCCTCAAAGTCTGTGTGCCCTAGATCGTGCAGGTACTGGAAAAGAGGAGAGTTCTGCAAAGAGAAGGAGACACAGTCAGACAGACTGAGCAGCAGTGGAGGAATTATGGATGAGAAGAAGAGGGGATGATTGATAAAACAGTGCCAGATGGATGAGCAGTAGGAGACAAAGAGAAAATGTGGTGATTGGGTCATCAGTCTGACTCGGGATGAGTTGACAGTCAACCTGATGTCGCTTTAGTTTGTCCCAGTGTGAAGCAAAAGATGTCCTGACTCTGATAAGCGATGAAAAGCATGACTGATTCACTGAGCTGCTCGACTTTGCTTCAGGACTCACCAGCTGAAGTCTCCACCCTCATCCCCAGCAGCTATTTGTCTTCCATTCAGCTTACCTTTCCTTTCTGGGAGCAAAGTGCCTTCACATGTGAACACTTGCACACACAGATGTCAGGACTGTCTTTTGAGCTTCTTCAGACACTCAAGATTTCCTCTAATTCCTCTCTCTTGCGTGGAAATTGGAGCACAACTTATCATGTTATAATCCTGCCTGCTCACAGAGGGATAAACACAGGCAGTGCTGTTTCTTACCCGGGACAAAGAAAGCTCAGAGCCAGATCAGATTCAGCCATGCAAATAAGCAGAGAAATGGAAAAAACATCCCATGCTAAGATGTGTCCAAAAGATGCCTGACCCAGTTCTGCTCCAGCTGCTCATCCTCTGCTTGTGACAGCTGCACAGGAGCATTTCACATCTTAATAAATTACACACTTACATTGCAGTCACACAATTAACTCACATGCATCGTCACACGAAGTCGCAGCTCATGTTGTCACCATCCAGATGCAGCTACGTGTGTCATTTTTCAGAACCGACGCATTGGACGCGGTCCTCCCCACCCCGCCTCGAACTACCAGCCTAGTAATGATGAAACACCCACAACAATGCGCACACAAGCCCGGCTCAGCCCCTCTCATGACCACCAAAGCTCCTTGGCAGAAACGCAACTCACAACCGGCCAAATATGCGAAATTGTTGTGGACTGACAATGCTGCATGGCAACAGGGCAGGCGGCGGCTTATGTGAAGCTAGCATGCCTACTTGCTAGCACGGCTAACCACATAAGCTAGCTGCTGTTAATGAATCGCTACATTCGCCTCAGAACTCGGGCGGTATGACAAAGCATCAAGTTTGGACAACAAACAGCGGCGGAGATACTCACCTCAAATACCACATCTTCGTCAAACTCCTCAGTCATTGCTCTCCGCCATCTATACGCAGCCCGTTTTGCATTCTGAAGTTGTAGGCGGCAGCACTGTCAGCTCGGTAACAGCCGTAGAGAAGTTGGTAGTTAGCCGGTTGCTAAACTTCGCATAAAACTACAATTCCTACAAAGCTTCTCTCCAACAGCGGCTTTCTTGCAGTAATGCGCATGCGCTGTTCTTCTTCTTCTTGTTTGAAGTCTATTAAGCATAGTAAAACAACGAATTCGTGCACTACCGCCACCAACTGGTAGAGTGTGAAAAAGAACGTCTCGTATTCACAACATTCATTAAAAAAAAAAGAATAACAATCTTATCCTCTCCATCAAATTAGTTTGACTGAGATACTGAAATATGATTGGAACACTCACTTCTTGAGTTTTTTTCTATATCTATCTATAATATCGAATTTTATCTTTGTCTTTCTGAGGGTTTAGAACAGCTGCCTCACATTTCTGACAGTGTATCATAACATCCTCTACTGTTTCTTCCTCTCCACAGCAGTCACAACTGCCTGTATTGTGTTTCCCTTGTTTTCATAGTGTTCTGTTTAATCCAGTGTGTCCAAATGTAAGTCTTGATTTCTACACCTGTCCTGTTTCCTCCTATATATCTGATTTCTCCCACTTTTCTTTCAACTCTGTAAAACCATCATCCTTTGCTTTTGCCACCTTTCCTAATACTTTTTGTGACTTCCTCTGCAGCCTTATCTCTATTGCATTTACTTTAATTCCAATGTGGCTATAAAAAAGACCCATCATTTGAATTTGGTGTAATATTTGTCATATTTCTGTCAAGATGTCTGGTCTGTTGTCTGAGTGACTGTTCCAGAAACTCACCAGTGATGAGCTTAAATCTAAATAAATGGTTTCTCTCAGTGGTCTTATGTCTTCTGTGCAGTGCACAGCTCACAATATTGCAACCATTTCTCCTGCACTGAGAGTTATTCATGGGACCTATTCTCACCACTTTATTAAATGCATAGTTGCAAGATAAGAATTTAAATTTACCTATTTAGATCAACTACTTAAGTTGCAAACATTATATTGATGGGTTGGGCTGACATAATAATGTTACATTAACTTAATATTGTGTGTGAATTAAACTCAAATTTCTGCTTTAGTTGATTTAAAACTAAAGTCAGGTTAATGAAATTGGCTTGATAACTTAAGGTCAAGATTTCAAAAGACCCCTGCCCTACCTACTTAACAATGGCGCAACTTTTTTATTTTAAATTTGTCAATTTTAAACATTATAATTATGGCAATTAAGGACATAACACTTTAAAAAATCCTTTGAAATAGCATGGAAATACTACTTTGACCAACTGTATAAGTAATTGTATAAGTAATCAACTTATAAACTTGTGTTTATTTTACTATTCATTACGTAAGTAGTAATTAACAACACCTATGATTTTTACTGGAAAGACAGATTCCTCTGACTCAGTATAGTTTGTAGGTTGAAAACAATTGAATGATAAGTTGTCATAACTCAAAAAGATTGATGCAGACTGTTGTGTTATTTTTTCTTTTTGTTGAGCACAAACTTTATTTTTTAGAATGTATGGACTGATACTACTTTAAGACTTTAATTAATTTAGGAGCAATAAATGCTACTCCTATTTCTAATTTACTACTAATTTCGTTGCAAATTTGCAATGACAATGAAGAAATTCTATTCTATTCTATTCTATTCTATTCTATTCTATTCTATTCTATTCTATTCTATTCTATTCTATTCTATTCTATTCCTTGGACTCTGATGTATCTGTGTCGACCTGGACGTAACTGTGACAACCATCGATGTATGGCATTACATTTAGTACGCTATCACATTTGTCCAATATTTTTCGAATATGCACATCTCAAGTGAACCTTTCATCAAACCATAATCTCAAGAATTTTCATTCTAACATGCGCTTTTCCCACTTACAGCACCTCCAGTGGTCACGAGAGGCAGTGGCCGAACCGTTGGGAAAGTTGGAAATGGATTGTCAAGCTAGCAAATATGAGCTTGTACAAAACCTTCAAAATAAAAGGTCATTTTTTTCTAAAACCGTAATGTGAAGAAGGATTTCTGCAAAAAGGCAAAAATTGTATTTTCATACGCTTAGAACACACATCTTAATATAAATTCCGTGATGACACACTTGCATTACATCATGTTCTGACAAATGAATATATCTTCCGCAACAGTAGATTTATTTTTAGAAGCCAAACCGGAAGTGTCTCGTTTGTTGAGTCCCACTTCACAGTGTTGGGAAAAGCACCGTGGCTGAAAACTTCGAAAAATGGAAAAAGTAGCAGGCGTAAAGAGTTTATCCGTGCAGCCCCTGGCGAGATAAGGAACAACGGCCATGGATCTGCATGTTTTCTCCCTGAAGCGGGTTTTATGCTGACAATGGTGACGAAGGAGGAAAAAACGCAGATTTTCTCGCAATTCCATTGAAAGTAAATTTACTCATGGAGAAAGGAGCCAGTCGGGAGTCATGAGCACAGGTTTGTTTCGTGGGGGAGCTAACTTAACTTAGCAGATATCTGCCGTGCAGGAGCCTGTTGTGGTTAACGGACACTAAACACACACGTTTATTAAGTTTAGTTGTAGAAAGTGAGAAAACGGTGCAGTTTGAACGTTGTAACGGTCGATAGCATCCACTCTATTTTTACCCAGCCGCAGTTAATTACAGTTTTTCTTAATAACAGCTTTGAAAAGATATAAAAGTGAACGGTCTCGACCTCAAATTCAGTCCTTTCTGAAAACAGAATCATAACTCACATTGAAAAATCCCCTTTCTGTTTGTTATTACAGCCTCTGTTGCGGCTGGAGGGGGTTAAATCCTTTGTCTTAAAACATCTGTCCTGCTGTTGATGCAACAAGTCGGGCTTAATAAAGAGCTGCAGTGTTAACATCTCACAGAAATCACTCAGCAGTTGTCTGGATGAAGAGTAATGCTTCAGTTAATTCGTTTAAACCAAACAGGATGTGTTTTTTTTTATGTTTTATGTTCAGATACCTGGCGTTGGCTTTTACGGCCAAACATAGGGCCAGAGTCCGCTCAAAAATCTGTCAGTTTAATGTTGTGTCGGCTTTGTATTCACTTATTAATCCCTATAAATGTAGTTTATTATCTTAAATAGTGTTGTTAGCATGTATTAGCAAATTCGGCTTCAAAATAAAGCATCAAATAACAGCAGGGTAATGCTGTAGAGTCACTCTCCCTGCTCACCACCGACATCCACTGTGAATTTTAATGTAAGTTTTTTAAAGTTGAAGTTTTCTTTTAGAAGATGTCGCCGAATTAAAAAGTGGTTCTTAGTGGTTAGAAAAAATGTTAATTACTTACTTTATACTTACGCGTTTTTGTTTATAACACAGAGCGACGTTATATTTGGTGCTTTTTGAACGGAGTCCGGTGCTTGGCGCTGCCTGCAGCGGCAGAGCGGCATGCATCGGGGGCTGAGCGGGTTTTGGTTGTTGGCCTTTTCGGAAACATCCGCTCGATGACTCCACTTCTCGTGGTGTCGGCCAGCCAACAGTTTCAGCCAGTAGAGCGGAAAATATGGCCTACAATCCTAATTCACGGCATTTTATTAGAGTGGAGACTCTGAGGAGAGTTTTTTCTGTTTGAACCTTTATTTAACCAGGTTATTTCCTTCTGGGATGCAGAATGTGTCACCAATTTAAAATCTAATTTCATATTTGAGGGAAATACAGAGTGCGACACCCACACATGGCACAAACAACAGTACAAACAGTCAGGAAGAGCAGCTGTAGCTTTATTTACTTAAAGATAAATTGAGCCAATAAGAGAAAATACATAGATTATACATATCTGTTGTATAGAGCACAGTGTTGCTGCTGTTCTTTTAGTAACAGCACTGGACCAGACATACCAAACATGCCAGGGTCTTAAATTGTGATTAAATTGTGAATCTGAATTGAATAATCCAGTTTTCCTGTGCTGCACCATGTAAGTTCAGCTACTACTTGATTATCAGTGAAATGCTGTATATAGGTTCAAACAAAGCAAAAAGATAGACATGACAAGCAGACTGGGAAACTTTATTCTCATCACTTAGTTGAATTAATGCTACACATTACTGGAATCCTCAGTTTCTCCCCTCTGACCCTCCGATTGACCTCCTGACCTGAGCGTTAACCCCAGCTGGCAGCTGCCTGTGCTTATATTTGCGGAGGCGGGGATGAAGCATGCTTTTATGTGTCGGTGCTGCATGATTCATTGGAAAGGAAATGTGAGTAAATGGTTTGTCTTTAAATCTCCTCCGTCTTCTTTCTACATGCAGGTGTGAAGAAGCCTCCATTAGCTCCCAAACCTAAACTCCCCACCACCACCACCAAACCCTCTCCCCCTCCCATCGCCCCCAAACCAGGTCTCCTCTCCCAGCCTTCCCAACCTTCCCCTGCCACTCTCAAGAGGGCCAAACCAGCTGTCGCCCCCAAACCATGCATCCCCAGATCCACAGCCTCCTCTCCCCCCGTTTCACCCCCGCCGCCCAAACCCCCTGAACCCATTATCCTATCTCAGGAGCAGCAGGAGGCTTTAGATGATAGCCTCACCCTTCTCAACTCCAAGAATGGGATTTTATCAGAGACTCGCCGACGTGAATCGGATTACATCATTCCCACCTGCCCATGTGGGCTCGAGGACCAGTGTCAGCCTCTGGAAAATGGAATCGCAACCGAGGCTGGAGGAGAGTTGCACAACGAGCTGTTGCAGAATGGGATTTCTACAGAGGGATTTGCAGGGACAAGGCCACAAGAGAAGTTAGAAAACCAGGAGGAGGGAGTGGCTGTAGATAAGGGTGATGGTGGACGGATTAGCAAAAAGCCCAGGGATAAACCTCAGAGACAAAGACACCAAGACAGGGGATTGGTAAACAAGGAGGCACAGAGGACTGAGGAGCAGAAGGGGGACATTTCAGAGACTGTACAACATCAGGAAAGTGCTGAGCCTGATGCTTCAAAAGCAGATACACCTACAGAGGCCCAAATCACAGATCCATCAGACTCTAAATCAGCCTGTGATGTTGCAGGCAGCATCATCGTCTCTTCAACTATCACTTTTCTTGAGTCTTCTGCCGAACACCTTCAAGTAGAAAGCAGCGATCCTATCAGCAACTCTCCTACCAGGTTACACCCTGATCTGCAGGTCCCTGCTGCCCCCAGTAAGCCTCTCCCAGTCCCTCAACCACGTAAGCTTAAAAAGCCGGCCCTGGTGAGGCAGGATCGTGTGGAGGGAGCTGCCCAGGATCAGGTGGTGGATGAACAAAAACAAGGGCTTGAGACGCAGGAAGCTGAGGTGAAACTGACTTCAGAGAGCGAGGAGCTCAGACAGGACACATGTGATGAAGCTGTACCTCCACAGGACTCTAGTTTGGGAGATGATGACACAAATGCACCCGTCCCTCCTCCTCGGCAGACCTCCCTCTCACCCCGCCTCCACAGAACAGTTCACATGTTCCCTTCTCTTAACAAACAAACCTCCCACTCCTTAGACCTGCTCTCACAGCCAGAATATGAGAAAGCAGGTGAGGAGCAGCGGGTGGAGGAGGATGAGGAGGATGGGTATGGTGACTTTGAGCGGTACCCGATCACTCACAGCCTCCCCAAGCAGATCAAACTCGGCTGTCACCCTCCTCTGGCTCACTCCAGGAAGGCCTTTTCAGCTGAGGATCAACAGTCGCCGAGGGCACCACCTAGGAAGCCTCAGAGACACAGCCTGCCAGCACCTCCTCCACCCTCCATCTGCCCTCCTGCCCCTCCACATGCTCATACCCCCATGAGGGAGCTGCCTGCGCCTCCTCAGGAGAAAACCGCCTGGCGCTTCACGCGACCCTGCGTGACCTTCTTCAGCAGACAGATGCCCACCAGGAGCAGCGTGCCGCCGAAGAGCCGAGCCCCGGGACTGGGGGGCAAACAGAGGGCGCAGTCCTTCTCTGCCGCTGACCTGGCAACCCGGGCCAACTCTCAGAAGAGGAGCCTCTCTTTCCGGAAGCTGCTGGAGCTCCGGCTGTCGGTGAAGATGCTGCCAAAGCTGCTGGCCAAAGGAGGGCAGTCGCTGGACTGTACCAGCTTGGAGTCCACTGGGGGGAATAGAAGCCTGGAGCGGCCCAACAGCTGCATCGGGGAGGCGGATATCTGCGGAGAAGGTGTGGAGGAATCAGTGGAGTATGAGAACGTGCCGCTGTACGAGGAGATCCCAGAGTACATGAACCTGCCGTTTCACAGCGCGAGGCTCGGCTGGCCACACGACCCGGATGCTGACGATTCAGACATCTACGAGGTGCAGGACCCCTATCACCGGTGTCAGGACCACGAGTACGAGAGGTACGGTATTCAAATATATATTTAGAAGACTGGAAACACTTTATTTGGGGCTGCAGCTAATGATCATTTTTATTATTGGTTAATCTGGATATTTATTTCTGATTTTGACCATTTTATGAGTTTGTTGACGGGAAATGGATGGTGAAAGACGTCCACACGCTCAACACCTTATCCCCTCTGCCTGCAGGGCGAACCATCTGCCAGTTGTTTTCTTTACTACCTGATTACTCACGTCTTCTGAAATTTTTCAGAAGATTACAACTAGAACTGAACAATAGTAAAAGCTGACTGTGATATTGTGTATGTGCAGTATAGAAAAACAGAGGAATGTTCTCCAGATGAATAACTTTAATTTGGAAGAATGAATTATTCCAGAGTCATTAGTGTGATCCAGTAGGGGAGAGCATCTGCACAGAAAACAATGATTTAAAAAAAAAAGCTTGGCCAGTTGGGACCTTTTGAGATATTACATTGGCCAAGGCATTCGAAATAGTTTTTTGCTTTGGATGACCTTCAGATCTGGCTTTACACAGAGTTTTGTGGTGCTGATTTAAATGTCAAACACATAAGTCGTCTTGTCTCATGTGGTAGCAGCAACTGAAAGACACCACCGACAGAGAACCTGCTTTTACTCAACATCTTTTCCTTAGACAAAATATTTCCATACAACTGACTAAAGCTGCACGATTATTCTACAGTTTCTTTTAGCAGACGCTTTTATCCAAAGCGACGTACATATGTAGGTAGACAGGGCAGCATTAAGGACCTTGCCTAAGGGTCCTCACTGGATACCTGTGCCCTGACTGGGATTTGAACCACCGATCTCCCATGCCACGGTCTGGGGTGTCAGTCATTGAGCTATCCAGCTGGCCCAAATTGGTAGTTATGATTATTTATCACAATTTCTTTAATATTTTTTCACTTTTACGTTCAAATAAACAAAATTTCTGTGTTGTGCTGCATTCATACTAATGTACAAATCTGCATTAAAACTAGAGCATCTCCTAGAGGTATTTGCAAAACGTTGCATTTCAGTTTTCAGTGTTTCTCTCCAGTTCCTCCCTCATTTTGCTGTGCACATGTGGAGCCTGCATGTCAACAAACTCTGTGTCTTGTAAATAAACTCGGAACACAAAAACTGCACACTTCCAAGAACCCTTAAATCGAAGTAAACTGTGCTCTCTAACACGGAGTCCTCTTGTAAATTAGTAGTGCAAAATGAGACCCGTGCAGGTTTTCTTTTTTAATCAAGCAACAATAAAAGAGTAACATGACATGCAGGTTCATATTGCAGTATCGAGGCTGAAACTATACACTATGTTGCCAAAAGTATTGGCCCGCCTGCCTTTACACACACATGAACTTTAATGACATCCCATTTTTAATCCGTAGGGTTTAATATGGGGTTGGCCCACCCTTAGCAGCTATAACAGCCTCAACTCTTCTGGGAAGGCTTTCCACAAGGTTTAGGAGTGTGTTTGTGGGAATCTTTGACCATTCTTCCAGAAGCACATTTGTGAGGTCAGACACTGATGTTGGACCAGAAGGCCTGGCTCTCAGTCTCTGCTCTTATTCATCCCAAAGGTGTTCTATCAGGTTGAGGTCAGGACTCTGTGCAGGCCAGTCAAGTTCCTCCCCACCAAACTGGCTCATCCATGTCTTTATTGACCTGCTTTGTGCACTAGTGGGCAGTCATGTTGGAACAGGAAGGGGCCATCCCCAAACTGTTCCCACAAAGTTGGGAGCAGGAAATTGTCCAAAGGAGCCAAGCCCAACCCCTAAAAAACAACCCCACACCATAATACCATAAAACACCTGAATTCAATTATTTGGAGGGGTGTCCCAATACTTTTGGCAATATAGTGTATATCATGCAGCTGATTGCAAACAGTCCAAACCCTCTAAATATTCACTTTACAGTTGCCTCTAGAATAGTGGTTCTCAACTGGTCCAGCCTCAGGATCCACTATGTCTCTATTAATAACGGTCGCGACCCAAATTTTTGAAGTTTGCTGTTCCTGGTAACAAATTAAGGTTTATTTGGGTGTAGTCTCAATGCATTTTGATACAGCTTGGGAAAATTCTGGCTTATTTTTTGCTTATTTTGGTATATTTGGACACTTTTGCCAAGTTTTGGGAATATTTTGGCCCATTTTGACAGATTCTGAGCACATTTTGATTTATTTTTGGCACGTTTTAGCATACATTTCTCCAATAAGCTGGCAGAGCCACATCTAGAGGTTAATAGTGGGCTGCTACAGGTGTCACCACCACTAAATATCCTGCTATTGAAAGCAAATTGTGTCATAAGAAACACATCCTTTAAAATAAAAGACTTCATACCACTACTATTTTTGGGGCGGGCATGCTTCTGCGACCCTCTAAAAATGGCTTTGCGACCCACTTTTTGGTCCGGCCCCACTAGTTGAGAACCACTGGTCTAGAAGATGGACAAAGCAAGTATTGAGTCTGTCGGCTCATTAATCCTCTGATCCTTTGAGCACTCATGTTGTCTTCCATCATCTCTCAGCAGCTATCAGATTTCACATCTAAAGATAATTTATCACCTGAGTCAGAGAATCTCAGTGTATTAGAAAAGGCTGGGAGCAAGTCTGTATAGGGCCAAAACAGAGAAAGACATTTTTATACCAGTAACAATGGCGGGTCTGTGTTTATGCATGTGAGGAAAAAGAGCCTGAAAGTTGATGTAGGCTGAGATCCAGACCTGCTGTACAGATATTAACCCCTGCTGCTGCTGCTGCCCTGTAATTCCAGGTGACCCGTAGCTTCAGCGTGGGAACCGCCGTGTGCGACAGGTTGCACAGGTGACCTGAGCGGTCTGCATTTACAGGAGCGTGAAAGTTAGCCTTTGAGCCAGTGGCGTTTGAATTTGAATAGAGCATTGATGTG
>OMNN01098133.1:4462-15291 GCA_900302755.1 Chromis chromis
ATAACCATCTGGGGTCATGTCAATGTCTCTTTTCTCCTTAGTAAAGAAGCTGAGAGTCACAGAGTCATTTAGTCACTCAGTGTTCTCTGATGGGAGCTTTGTAGGTCAGCACTGATTGGCCAGCTAGTCTTCCAGCGTTGAAAGACACAACCATCAAATTAGTGAAAAAAAGAGTAAAAACTGGGTTTGTTGGGTACTTAGCCTGGAGTTGAAGTGACAGGCTTGTATCCAGGCAGCCATATGCACAACTAATGATGTGATCACATGAATTCAACTAAATCTGAGTGGAGAACTGTGATTCTGCCTAAAGAGATTGTCCTGTGTTCTTTTGGGCAGATCACTGTCTCCTTGTGCATATTGCTTCATCATATAAGGTTTTCTGACACACTTTATTTAGGTGGGCTAAACACCAAGTTCAGCTTCAGTTTACTTGTGTTTCAGTTTAACCCATGCTTGCTATGGCACAGCAGTCAGGTGTAGGTAGTTGTAGTTGTATTTAAGGTTAAGCGGGCCCTATTCAAAAGTTGAGCTAAGCTAGTCAGATGCTAGTCAACAGCAATAATCCCAGACAGAAACAGTGTTTGTTGTTGCATGTTACTCTCTCACATAAAATTACCTCATTTTAAAATTGAACTCTTGGTTATGTATTAGGAAAATACATTTGCAATGACTTTTTACATACACTTGTGAAGTCTTGAGTGTCCAGTAACTTGGGTGCTGCACCGCGGCAGCCCACTGCTCCTAGTATGTATAGTTAAGGTTAACTTTGAATAAGATGGGTCAATGCAGAGAAGGAAGGAACCCAAGGAGATCAATGAAGGGGAGATTATTATTATTATTATTATTATTATTAATCCTACAACTGTCGATGATGGAATGATAGAAACACATGTATCTTTGTCACAAAAACAATTATGCATGTTGGTTCTTTCATAGATTTATTACAAGTCTTCTGGAAATTCAATCAAAGGTAATACTCAGTAATATGTCAGACATATCACTGAGTCCAGTTGCCTTCGATTGAATAGCCCAGAATGACTATGACCTGGATGAATGAGAACATTCACAGACATATCTTCTGGGAAATATGACAGACAAAATATGCGTACTGTATTTCTAATATTTGGTCCTTTGGCCATTTTCACCTCCATGAGGTACTTTTCGTAGCCATCTTTGACCACTCCTTTTGACAGAATTGGTACAGTTAAACTTAATTTGTTGGCCTTCTGACATGGATTTGTTTCTTCAGCACAGTCCACTGATTCGAGAGAAAAAAATCCGTCTTCAAGATTAACACCTCAGAAAATCTGTCTCATGTCCTCCACTGTTAACTTACTTGAGCTGTAATGTGTGTCTGTCAGGGGCTGAAGCTATTGAATGGATCAGCAAGGCCTTCAGTGATGAATCAGCCCTGCTGAAGCATGAGTTGGCCTACTGCCTGGGACAGATGCAGGACAGACGGGCCATTCCAACTTTGACAGCTGTTCTAAAAGACACACAGCAGGAGCCGATGGTCAGGCATGAAGCAGGTAAACAATAAGGGGATGAAAAGGGTCAGCTCACTACTAAACCCACATACACTGAAGGAGCACGTTATTAGGAACACCTTACTAATGCAGACTATAAATGAGCTGATTAATCAGTCGGCCAATTATTTAGGATGAATAAAAGTCATTTGAAGATAACTGGTATGAGCCAGTTACCACAGGAATGGCTAACTGGCTACTTTACATGATTGAGTACCACAGCTACTGAGTTGTCTTTCAATGGTGCAAAATCATGTTTCCAATTCAGTAAGCCTGGCACACTGAGAACAGGAGTAAGGGAGATATATATATGTGTATATATAAGTCTAAAACTGGAATGTGCAATTCTGGAGTAATTGCAAATCAATCTGTATCTGATAGTTAGATAGTTGATCTGACAGTTGAATACTATAATAAGGAGGAATCTGTTATTTAACTTGTAACCTGTAATGTTGAAGTACCAATAGAGGGCACTCAAAGACCACAAATAAGTACCACAGCACTTTAGTATTTAGTAGCCTGATTTCTGTCTCATGAAATACAACAAATGCATCAGTTGAGGGAGTGACACAAAAAAGATGGACAAGTCCGACAAGTTAAAAGCAGTGTTAGACTTATCTCGACTAAATCTGATATTCATGTAGACAAGCCTTGGGAGTATTTCAATATGTCAAAGCAGTAAGCTTTTATAGTTGAGTATGTTCTCCAAGAGGATCCAGTTCATTTAGAGTTTCATAAAAATGTTGAATCAATAATTAAACATATACCTATAACTAAGAATTTTCTATGATGGAATCATTGAAACACGTGTCTTTGTCACAATAAACCATTCGTGCATTTTGGTTCTTTCATAGATTTATTATACGACTTCTGGAAATCATCATCATTCTTTTGTGTAAATGAATTGTTATTAAAAATAAAAAACTTGATACATTAGTCATTACATCGAGAAAACTGCAAGCAGCAGTACTTGAGGCCAAAAAAACAAGTTGCTTTGATTAGGCACTGCACTAGCTTGAATAATTAAACTTCTCTGTCACCTGTCTCTTGTCTGACACTGTGTGTGTCTGTAGGGGAGGCCCTGGGAGCAATTGGTGATTCTGTGGTTCTGGACCTTCTGAAAGAGTACAGTCAGGATCCTGTGATAGAGGTAGGAGCATGACACAAAACACAACAACCAACGAGTAGATACCCCAAACTGAGCACCAGATTCTCATTGTAACCCCATTAAAAAAATGTACAAAGGAACACTACAAGTTGGGCTTGTGTTTTTGCTGAAGTCATTTTAAAGGATTATATTTATGTTAAGGTATGTAAAGTTGTGTTCTTTTAGTGTTTTGTATACTGACAGTACTGATTTATTGTATGTAAAGTTCAATTCAATGTAATTTGTTTAGTGCTGAAAGCTAATGAAGAGTGGCATTCCTTTGCTCTATTTATCTTCATGAAGATAGCTCCACTACCTCAATAGAAAATACATGAGAACATAGTGATAGAACAAGAGGTGTGAGCATAAACCCACAACAACTTCACTCTGTATGTCATAGTGTGATAAATACAGGTACAGAAGAACTTCCTACATTCGGGTAGGGGACCCAATTAGCTTGGCTTACCAATTAGCATACTAAACCTTGATTACTTAGAGAATAGCAGCTATGTTAAAAATTGCTGTAACAGACTAGCAGGTCTTTTAAATGTAAATTAAAATTGAATGTTAGAGAGAAATTAGGTTTTGCTGGTCATTAAGGCACAAAAGACTGATACGGCAAGAAAATGAATGTTAGAGAAGCCCATAAGACAAGGCCAATGTTTTCCCCTGTGTTTAGTTGGGTTGTGACTGCTTCAGTCTTGGGCCCCCATGTCAGCAAAGACACGTCAGAAATGTTTAAACAAAACGTGTGTACCAGGCATAAAACTCTATATTAAATCTCTACAGGTTGCAGAGACTTGTCAGTTGGCTGTTCGTCGGCTTGAATGGTTACAGAGCGGAGGTGAGAAACAGTTGGAGGATACAGATGAGAACCCGTACTGCTCTGTAGACCCAGCCCCTCCAGCAGCAAGGAAGAACGTGTCAGAGCTGCGCTCCATTCTGTTGGATCAAAGTCTGCCCCTCTTTGAACGCTACCGTGCCATGTTCGCCCTGCGTAACCTGGGCACTGAGGAGGCTGTGCTGGCACTGGGAGATGGTAGGCTATCACACTTAACAGTTTATAAAAGTATCACTGCAGTCATTAGAAAGCAAAACTCTAACTTAAGATCTGGTAACTTTTGGTCTTTTTTATGTTTTGACTTCAGTTTTCAATTTTGTTCTCTGAGAATTGAAATACAAGCGGTGATCAAACAGACACATCATGTCCGTGCAACATGTGCAATCACTAACTGGTGTACGTGTGGATGTCATGTGAGACCACGTTATCAGCATCAAATCCTTGTTACCCATCATGTTGTGACATTTGTCATTTCTACATGGCTCAGTTTAATTTTTATTTTTATAGGCACAGACAACTATCAGATCAGATTGCATCCTGTATTTAGACAATAATCAGTCTTTTAGTGCAAATTGGAAATATACAAGTTTGATCATTTTTGCTGAATTTTAAAGAATCTTTTTATATTTCACATAGGGCTGGGTGATCTGACAATTTTACATTGTTGACAATCTTTATTTAACATCATCTGATTTGCAAAGGAATTGCAGAGATCTGGTCATAAAGAGATTCTATAACTAAATATTTGAAGTTCAATCACTGCTAACCAGCTCGGCCCGATCCGTCCCGTGCATAGCTTGGTTCTGCCTCATGTTTCATTACCTACAGGCTTTCCAGGCTGATGTTGTGGCGGCCCGTAATGTCATTCAGCTGCCTCTCAAGAGCCACTTGTCCAGAGGGTCTCCAACTCCACAGTCTTGAACTGACAATAGTCCTTGTTCTGCTCTCCGAGAGATCCACTTGGAGCTGGAGGGCCACAGCAATGAGAACCTGCAGGAGGTCCAGAACTGGTTCTTGTGCTGCTACACCAATATCACCAAGGCTGCAGAGCAGAACAAGGTTGCCATTAGTTCCATCTATGATGAGATAACACCTACTGCAGTGGAGTTGGAGTCTGCCCATCATACTAGTAAGACATTAGCGAGGCAGCTAAATAACATCAAGGACCGCCACAACAGCAGGCCAACCTGCAGGGAGGAAAACAAAGAATGGAACGAGCTGGGGCGACTGGTTAAATCACTACTTCAGGGCAAAACTTGGTGAATCCAAGTAGGATGCAGAAATAACAAAACATGTTTGTCTCCAGGCCTGAAGTGCTCCAGTGCTCTGTTCCGTCATGAGATCGGCTACGTCCTGGGTCAGATGCAGCACCCGGCAGCGGTCCCTGCCCTGCGTGCAGCTTTGGAGCTTTCCAGCGAGAACCCCATGGTCCGGCATGAGGCAGCTGAGGCTCTTGGCTCCATTGGCAAAGACGAATGTCTTGATGTGCTAAAGCTTTACCGTGGAGACCAAGAACGTGTTGTCAAGGAGAGCTGTGAGGTTGCTCTAGACATGCTAGAGTATGAAAACAGTGACCAGTTCCAGTATGCGGATGGACTCGTCAGGTTACAGGGTTAAACAAACTGAAGGGTCTTTTTCTCCTGAACACATTTACGTCTGTATGATTTCTCTGTACAGCTGAAAAAGAAACACAAACTAGCTCTGTTTCAATAAAATGTTTGGATCCTGTGGGATGATGCCTTGCAGTGTGGGAAATATTCATACTCACATACAATCAAATACTAAATTGTTAAGGCTCAAGTCAACTGTACAGTGTAGGAGGACAAAGAGGAAACGGAGCCCTTTGTGTTCTTTCCCTCTCACAGATACTCCTGCATTCAAATACATACAATAAACACGGTGTATGTATGTGTGGAATTAAAACGGCTAATGACTACTTTTCCACTTTGAGGTTTTTTATTTTTATTTTATCCAGTTTATATACTGTTTCTCTGCTATCCATGTGAGTTTTGTGGAAGTTACAGCATCTCCACTTTGCTCATACTCTGTTCAGCTTCGGGCTCAACCAATGCTATGATTTGGACTTGAAGGCTTTCCTTTTGAGGACACGCTGTGTTCCTTCTCTTTACTTTTTGTTTTGGAACTGTGTGATCACACAGAATGGAGAAGAAACTGCTAGATTGACTGGTTCTGATCAACAATACACTATTGTGTATGTCAGCCCAACATCAGTAAATAATTCATGTAAGCCAAACATCTACCAGCTTCTCTGTTGTGGGTTTAGAGTATGTTGGAAAGTCCAGACTATAGTACACCAAGATTAAGGCAGGGCATCCGTTTGTTGTGCTTTTCTGTTTGCTTTCTTACTAGATTGCTGTGAAACACAGGATGTAATTTTAATGACAGCCAGGTGTATGCTGTATGTAAAATTAAAACTGTGCTGCATTTATGTTGTCTGTAGTCTCAGTTTGACCTTCACCTTTTCATCACTTGGGCCCTACAGCTAAAGTTATCTGGGCTGCCTTTTATATAATTTTGTTTGCACGTGTTAACTGATGCTTTTTCTATCTTGGGTTACTAATGTTAATGTTTTTGTACTTATACTTTGAGACAGGTGACAGTAAAGGATGAAACTATTACAGAACACAGGCGCTTTCATATAGGATGTCATTGCTCACTGAATAATTTGAGCCAGAAAATGGTGCAAATCTTATTCTTTGGCCAGACTTTAACCAAACTTTACACTTATGAGAGATTATGAAACCTTTCCTCAGAGTACAGTTGTTAAAAAGTAAGCTAGATTCCGTTGAAATTGTTGTCTCTTTTGACATATTTGAACCTCTAACAGTGCCAACAGATAAAGGAAATCTACTTGAGAAAGTGGGCTTCGCACCATGCTACAAGGGCACTATTACGCATGCGCGGAGAACGAACGGACCGGGGTCGTCGGTCGCATACTACCGGGCTTTGAACCGGTACCTGGCCACGGGTCATTTGGTACCGGGCCGCACAGAAGGACTAAAAAAGTTTTTTTTTTTACTTCTGGTGGAGTCCGCAAGGGGTTTTATTAAAAAAAAAAAAAAAAAGTGACTGGACCGTCTTCCCGTCTGTGCTCGTTTCCCGCACTTGACTTGTCAATCTGACCCCCTGACAAAATGAATACAAAACGAACGTCTCTGGGAGCTTCTTTGAAAAGAGAGAGAGACTTGAAAAAGTAAATACATATTTAGCAATACAAAGTCATTAGATTTTTTTAAAAAAACTTTTTTTTTTTAATGCAACCTTTTTCGCACCACGGACCGGTTTCAAGCAACCTGTCCGTGGTGCGAACAAGGTTGCAAACCGCTGGTCTAAGCGGACTTGTATAATAACTGGCATTATGCAAACGCACATGTTATTCACACACATGTCCACATACACTGACACACATGCAGTGTCGCACTCATACACATTTGTGCTCATGTGCGTGTCAGTTGGCATGTATGAGCAAACCAAGTCCATTAAGTTTCGGCCTAGTAGGCCTCTTCTCATTCAGCCTCATCAGACTGTAGATCCCGTTAGGATGCTCTCGCGAGCCTTGCAACCATTCAGTTAGGGTAACCATAGCAACCAGTAGAGTTTGGACGCCGCTGCTCCTCCGTGACCTGCTGATAGGGTATGTTAACTAGTGACTCTGCTGTTGGTCTGCCTTTATCCCACACTGACGGTGTGTGTGGTGAAACTCCAGAAGTACATTAACGAGACGGAGCAGTAGAACGATGGACGCTTCAGACCAGGACCCGGACAGGACACAGCAGAGACTGCAGTCGGCCGCCTCGTTTAAGGCCTTTCTGTTGAAAAGCAGCACAAAGAGCAACCTGAACCTGTAAGTAACGGCTTAAAGTCGCTCTTACTGTGTTGTGCTGCTGCAGGGTCATGTTTGCTAGCTTTGCTCAATTGGTTAAAGCTGATTTTCATTTTGACAAATCCAATGTGGGGTTCACAGTCAAACTGCTCTACAGACCTGCTCCAGTTCCAGGGTCTGCAGCTTGACATCCAGCTGAGCTGCTGCTGCCCTCACCCACAGGCACTCCTCTCCCTTCATCTGCATTCAGAGACAAACTTTTTCAATCTATGGAGAAAGAAAGCAATGGGGGGATGGTCTTTCCTCATAGTCTGTGGGTCTCTAGGTACACTGGGGAGCAAGTGGATTTGTAGAATACAGCCCCTTTCAAAGCTGAGTCTCACATCTGACAAAGGGCTGCACATGGTGCTTAAACAGGCCAGTTGTTGCAGTCGTTTTCTCTCTAGTGACAAATCAATCTTTTCTGGGATACTAATTGTTTCAGTACTACACTTGACAAAAAATGTTTTTCAGCAAACTTAAGTCTGCTCTAAAAATCAGGAATCCTGCTCCTGTGATGAACAAAGTGATCTCTGTCACCAGTAATGAACGTTGACATGGCTGGGGTAAAACACTCAGTGGTCTATTCCAGTGTTTCCACACAATCAAACCCACAGTCACAATAAGCTGGATATGATAACACTGTAGGTGACCTGTGTACTTCCACTGACACTGACACTATCTGGAATGGCATATCAGGTTCTTGTTACTCCTACATCATATCATTAAAACTGGGCTTCACCTATGAATCAGAATGCGCCCCTAAGCAGTGGTCCCCAGTGGTCATAATAGAATAATACCAAAACATTGCAACCTAAACTTTCTAAGAACAGTGCTGGTGTTTTGTACACAGATATGTACTTAAATGTATCTCTGGGTGGATGTGCACTAAATGACCAATGGATAGTCCCGTGCTTGAGAATCCTTCACAGATGTAATTCTTTAATGTTCCAGCTATGACCACCTCACCCAGCTACTGATGAAGGTGATGGCTGAGCATCCACACGATGCAGTGGATGTGATTGAGGATATGAGCCGCGATGTAAAGAGAGGCTTATTTCAAGACATGCAAAGCACTCTGCGAGACGTTCCCCAGACGACAGCTGCTGAGCTGCTGGCTGAGCAACAGTGTCTGCTGTTTGCTCGGCCAGAAGACGCAGACCAGGAGGAGGAACTGGTACTGGCTAAGTATACCCACACTACATTTGACTTGGTGATTTGTAGGTTAAAGGGCATTCTTGTGTAACATTTGACATCTAATGAAGTCAGTTGAAGTTACACTTCACATCATTTCTGCAACATTTTATTGACTGTTCATGTGTGGCAGATGGCAGAAATAGCACTGACAGCATTTTCATAGACTAACACAGTGCAAGCATCAGACCACCGGAGTTACCACCAAGAAGTAAATTCCCCTACTGCTTTTAGTCTCTGACAAACCTTCATCTCCACACACATGATCCTATCAGATACACTGAACATTAAAACCTAAACATTGCATTGCTGTCTATGTGCCCTTTCACCTGAAAATGTATGAAACAATATTTAATGTGTATTCTTGTGTGTTGAGTTGTTTATTGGTCTTCATCAGGCTGAAACTCCTCTTCCGAATGTGAGTGAGATTGGCTTCTACCTGGAGCAGGCTGGAGTGAGTCTGGGCAGAGAGGAGATGCAGCGGATCTCTCTGGCACTCAAACAGCTAGTTGAATCCCAGGCACTAACACGCTGCCGACTGTGGGGCAAGATTCTGGGAACAGAGAGCAACTATATTGTAGCTGAAGCTGAGTACAGAGAGGGGGAGGAAGACGAAGAGCCGAGCACTGATGAAGCAGCTGAAGCAGAGGATAGAGAGGCTGAGACTCGGGAGAATGAGGTGAGGACGTGGAAATGCTTAGAGTACCAGATCAGCTTTACTTATTTGCAAATTGTGGAAGGGAGCCTTGTTGACCTGAGCTGCAGTGAGAACCAGGCCTCTTTATGAATCAAGTCTTCCTGTTTAGAAATCCCCTCCCCTCCAAAGGCATTGGAACAGTGAGGCCACTTCCTTTATTGTTGCTGTAGACTGAAAACATCTGGGTTTGACATCAAAAGATGAATATGAGACAAGAGATTCCAGCTTTTACTTCCAGGTATTTACATCTGGATCTGATACACAACTTAGCATTATTTTTAAAGGAACAAATTTTTAGGTGAACAAAAGTATTGGAACAGATAGACTTAGAATAGATTAAAGTGAATAAGACTTAACATGTAGCTTGCAGTAACTGCATCAAGCCTGTGAGCCACTGACATCACCAAACTTTTGCGTTCTTCTTTTGTGATGCCTTTCCAGACTTTCACTGCAGCCTCTTTCAGCTGTTGTTTGTTTTGGGGGGTCACTCCCTTCAGTCTCCTCTTTAGCAGGTAAAATGCTCTATAGGGTCATTATCTTGCTGCACAATGAAGGACCTCCCATTCAGTTTGGTTGCATCTTTCTTTAAACTGGCAGACAAAATGTTTCTGTAGACTTCTGAGTTCATTTTGCTGCTGCCATCATGTGTTACATCATCAATGAAGAGTCCGTCCCAGAAGAAGCCATGCAAGCCCAAGCCATGACATTACCTCCACTGTGTTTCACAGATGAGCTTGTATGTTTGGGATCGTAAGCAGATCCTTTCTTTCTCCAAACTTTAGCCTTTCCATCACTTTGCTGCAGGTTAATCTTTGTCTCATCAGTCCATAAAACCTTTTGAGACTTCTCTGTACTTTTTGGCACATTCCAGCCTGGTCTTCCTGTTCTTCTTGCTAATGAGTGCTTTGCATCTTCTGGTGTAGCCTCTGTACTTTTGTTCATGAAGTCTTCTGCCAACAGTAGATTGTGATACCTTCAGTCCTGCTCTCTGGAGGTTGTTGCTGATGTCACTAACAGTTGTTATAGGGTCTTTCTTTACAGCTCTCACAGTGTTTCTGTCATCAACTGCTGCTGTTTTTCTTGGTCTACCCATTCAAACGTCTGTTACTTAGTACACCAGTGGTTTCTTCCTTCTTCAGGACATTCCAAATGGTTGTACTGGCTATGGCCAATGTTTGTGCAATGGCTCTGATTGAGTTTCCATCTTCTCTCAGCTTCACAATTGCTTGTTTTTCACCCATAGACAGCTCTCTGGTTTTCATGTTGGTTACACCTCTAACTATAAATGCAGTCTGCACAGGCAAAACCCAAATCTAAAACTGGACATAGACATTCAGCGCTACTTATTGTTCGCATAATCAATGTAATAGGACACACCAGGGCAACAAAACACACCTGTCAGTCACATGTTCCAATACTTTTGCTCACATGAAAAATGGGTAGGTTCAAGCAAAAGGTGCTATATTTAAGACATAATCATCCTGGAATGTTGGTTGATTCAAACTCAAACATTAGTGAACCATTATTAATGCAAATATGTG
>OMNN01098139.1:0-19460 GCA_900302755.1 Chromis chromis
CCCAGTCACCACCACTATGGGCCCTTGAGCAAGGCCCTTAACCCCTGACTGCTCCCTGGGCGGTGCACTGCGGCAGCCCACTGCTCCTGCTACTTGTATGTATAGTAGGATGGGTTAAATGCAGAGGTTGAATTTCCCCAAGGGGATTAATAAAGGTTAAATTATTATTATTATTATTATTATTATTATTATTATTATTATTATATCTGGCTTTAAGAGGCTTTCAGTTTTCTTCATGGACACTAACGCTGACTAACCAAATGACAGAACATAATAAGTGTGTTTTGAATCAGCAGCAAACAAAACCTTCTGCCCTCTCATTTGAAGCAGGTGTGCAGCCCGTGCCAATGTGGGTACTGAAAAATGATACTGAAATGAATGTTAACGGCTCTCCAGCGAGTGCCAGTTGTTATTTAGAGACAAATATGCAGGTTCACAGGAAGGACTGTCCATCTGTAATGGTCTCAACTTGAGAACAAAGAGCGAAACTCACGAATCATTTGAATTTTAACGAATAACGTGATCACAAACTGTTTAAACACCACACAAAAAAACAACAACAACATATAGTTGTAGAATCCAGGAAAATTAGAGTTTAGAGTTAATGTGCGCTGTAACTATTCGTGCTGTGAGCCTGATTTAATTTTGACTGAAAGCGAGTGGCTGAGTGAGTTTTTGGAAAACCCCTGCTGAGCTGTCAAAAGCCAGGAAATTTAACTGTATCATCATTAAATTATTCTCAAGACTGCTGCGCTCACACTCTCTTTTTTTTCTTTCTCCATACTGTGCAGTAACATGTTTTCTGTCCTGGTATGCTATTAAAAGTTTTGGCAGATCTGTACGGCGAACCCTGTGATTTCATATCTAAGCTTACAATACATAATCTAGTAATGAAAAAGCAGGGAGCACAAAACTAATAGACATCTAAAAGGACAGTTTAACTACTGGGGCAGTAAATTTTTCATCTTCTTTTTGAGGGTTAGATAAGAAGATTAATGCCACGTTCATTCGTCCCATTCAATACAGAGACTGGAAGCAGTGGAACTCAGTCCAAAGGTAACAAAATCCATCCATCTGCACCTTAAAGCTCATCTATTATTAGATCCTATTGTATAAATGCAGAAACGACAAAGTTGCAATTAGGTTTTATGCTACATTGCTTCTTGCCTGGGCACGGTGACTTCTTGGCATCTTAGCTGGTTGCCTAGCGACTTTACAGCGATGGCAAGACGGAAAAATGTTCGTTTAAGGAGCCCAGCAACAGCAAGAGCCGTACCAACAACAGAGAAATGTAACAAAGACTGACATTCAGTGACAGACCATATTACTAACCCTCCAACAAAATACAGCAACCTTGAGTAGAACTGCGTGAGGCTCTTCTGTCGAAAAGAATCAAGAGTCTCTGTCTAGGGTATAAAGGCAAGGGCCCTTCAGTAAATTAAAAAAAGAATAAAGAGTTGTTTTAATTACCACAACAGGGAGCATTTGGAGTATGAAGACCTGCAATTTTCTGCAAAGTACGCATATAGTCTGGATGATTACCACTGTAGAACACAGTATGTTGGCATGCTTTCCGGGGCTCCAGACGAACCTTTCCACATAATTTGGTTGCATGTCTTTTTTTGGTACAGCATGGCATTAATTAGTCTTGATTGAAAGTTTCTCAAGACTTTTTTTATTTTACTATAATCTAACCTTTATTGATCCCCTTGGAGAAATTCCTTCTCTGCATTTGACCCATCCTATTCAAAGTTAACCTTAACTATACATACTAGGAGCAGTGGGCTGCCGCGGTGCAGCACCCGGGGAGCAGTCAGGGCTTAAGGGCCTTGCTCAAGGGCCCACAGTGGTGGTGACTGGGACAAGCGTTCGCTCTCACTTTTCCACCTCAACCTCTTGCCAGTCCGGGGGCTTGAACCGGCGACTCACCGGTTTCACTTCACAAACCACTAGGCCACCAATGCCCATCGAAAATACATTGATTTTGCCAGCAGTCATTCCCTGGAGGTTGTCTGATATTCCCCCTATAAACTGAGCACAGGCATCGGTTGGATTTACATTCAACACTTTCTATGTTGTCAGTGTCATCTAGGATTGGAAGTCTGTCAAAGGGAGTTGTTGTTTGTTCCTCTATGTTACAGGCCATGTTTAACTTCCCTCTATTGAGCAACCACTCTCATCTGACTTCTAGCAACTTCTAAGTTTGTGTCGACCAACGACTTCTTCTCCTTCGTGTCTCAAGTGATATCTCCCAGCCCGCACCTGCACTCTCATCATCAGCTGTGTCAGGGTTGGGACATCTCCTTGATTCTCCCCCTTTCCACCAGCCTCCTCCTATCTCTGCTCATTTTGTTTTCGTAAAAACAATCAGCCCTTGAACCGCGTCATATTTGGAACACTAAAACAGCTAAATGGAGCATTTCTCACGTCAGGCTGGCGGGGAGAGACTGAATGAACGAGTGAAGAACAGAAAGTACTACTTCAAACCACAGTGGCTGACGCGGCAACTACCCGTGCCAGCCTAATGATCACCATGCATGGATGCAATAATGGGAAATTTGAACTCACACACTCTCAAAAAATGGTTGCATATGCGAACGTTTTGGATGCAGCCTGGAGTATTTCCAACTGTGAATACTGACATCATTCCGCAAGACAGGCAACCGAACAGAAAATACTGCTTGTTTTGATGTAATTATTAAGTTTTGACAAAGTGTATCTGTAATCATCTCACAGATCAGATCAGTGCTTTACATCATAATAAAGGCAGATACATCTTTTATCTTCACAGCAAAAAAAGAGCTTACTTTTAGTTGCCTTCTGGGACATTTTCACATGCTCCTTGGTCCTCTCATGTCCACACAGTGCATGAGGTCATCCTGGACACAAACAGGAGAAACACCAAATGTTTTCAGCACCTCCTTCAAACTGCTCTATAAATAGCATCCTCCGCTTCCGAAAAAGATGATCTGAAACTGGAACAACTGGCAAATGGAAATGCTCGTGAACTAAGTTGCACTTGGCACCTCGCGCAAAATGCAAATACGCCGAATTGACCTGGCTCGCGCACGGAAGAGGCTGAGGAGTAAATCTGAAATCTCATAGAAGCAGATGCAAGGAAGTTAAAACCGCAAGAGAAGGAGAGCATAGAGGAATACAGACAGAAGCTGAGAGAGAGAGAGGAGGGCAGCAGATGAAGGCCGATCAGTTTTAAGAGGATCATGTTGCACTGATACACAGACTGAAGGATATACTGCATCAGCTTCAGCACTGTGCGCTTGGTTCGTGCTTTAAAGAGTTCAGATTATGGCTTAGATCAGCTTAAAGGGCATTTAACGCTACACACATCTGACTATTTATTGCACAATGCATCTTATCCACAATCTCTCCTGTTCCGTGACTAGCAGAGGCCCTCAAAAAGGGCTGTACTAAGTATGCCTGACACTGCTTTGGAGCCAACCCATCACTGAAAATCAATAGTAAACTGAAGGAGTGCACAGCTGAATGTCAATTTTGAGAAATGTGTCTGTGCACTTGCTACATTGCAACAACAGTAATGTGATACCGCTGTAAATCTATTAGTAACTCATGCTCGTCCAGACTTGGAGACAGTGAAACCACATGATCGATTAACACCACCACAGGGATGTACTGCACATTTTACTCTGCAAAATATGGACACTTCAGCCCCCGCCCGTAAAGCCAAACAGTCATTTCACAACATAAAATGTGATATGACACTGCTGCCTCCTGGATGAGGGTGTAGCTTCTTGGAGTTATCGTGGGGTGGGAGTGTTTTCATCCCGGGCAGGATATGAGGCTGGGCTGTGTTTGCTTCCTAAGTTATTGTTTAGGAAACGACGAAGGCACTGAAGAATGCGGACAGGAGCAAACTTCAAATGCATCTTTGTTTTTTTTTTCTTTCACGAAACAAGAGATTTGATTTCTTTTCCTTCTCTCTGTTGTGCTGCTGTTTTTGGTGGCACAGGGTCCACATGGTCTGTGTCTGGATTCACTGTTGTGCTAAACTGGAAGGCCTAAGTTGTGCTGATTGCGTTGACTAACCAGGTAATTTAGTAATTGCTTCAAACACATTTTCTAGTCCCAGCTTTAGATATGAGAATATGCTGCTGTTCTCAGTTGAATAACTTTGGGTTTGGGGCTGTTGGTCGGTTATTAATGGCTATTTTCACATTTTACAGACACACAATTCATCACATCTTTGATTTAATGTATCAAAAATAATCAGAAGTTGCAGCTAATCCTTGTACAATTTCCTGAAAAGCAGAAATTAGTTCAAAATCTGCGGCTCCAATTAATACAGATTCACTCTTAATGATTATCACATGGCTAAATACTGCACATTGGTCTTTTCCAGGGAGCTGTACAGTCACCATTTGTCCAAAAAAAACAAAAAAAAAGGGCAAACAGGACATCTCACCTTTTCCCTCTTTCATTTCAAAAGATAGGATCCTCAGTGGTTCATATATAACGGGTGCAGGCTTCTCCCTGTAGTAAAACACAAACACAAAAAATCAGACATATGAAAGCAACTGAAGCATATCTGCACACTTAACATGTCATTCTCCTTATTTTTCACTTGTCTCTGCACCTAATGAGGGATGTAATGTAAAACTGCATTGTATAAAGGAACTAGGATCTGGGATGCAGCAGAGCCACATCATTAAATTATATACTGTGCATTAAAACGGACATACTGTATGTTATCTTCTATCTCAGATGTCCGTCCCCTTCTTCCTGCTTTCATCTAATGACTAGTTTTATAAGCAAGAATGACACACATAAGCTGTTTTTCAGCTTCTGAGATGTAAAGATGTGCTACTTTTCTCTGTTTTACATCCCTGTAAATAATAGATTTGGAGTGTGAACAATGTGATTGTATGTGGGTGATACATTTGTCACTGACAGGTGAAGTGAATAACATTGATCATATTGGTACTATGTGGTGTTCTGCAGGAAAACCTTGGATTTTGCCATCCGTGTTGATGAGACTTAGACACCCAAATAAACATTGTCCGAGAACAAGCACACTCCCTCATGCAAATGGCAGTCCCAAATGTCACTGGCCTACCCCCACAGGAAAATGCACCCCACCACATGGCAAAAACATCAACCAATCAGCTGGTCCTGCGACTTATAGTCAGGTGCAACTTATATATCAAAATTACCTCCACCAGGAGGTTATGTTTTTGCCAGCACTTATCCATTTGTCCGTTTGTCTGTTTGTTAGCAAGATAACTTGAAAAGTTATGAACGGATTTTAATGTAATCTCAGTGAACCGGAGGTTTAAGACACTCTTGCGTCGCCTGTGGGAGAAGTGGATGGTGGATGGAGAGCACAGCTTCATGGCAACCAGGAGGATGCGCCATGCAACTTTCCAGCAAGTGTATACCGTAGTAAACAGCACTGCTGTGTTGGCTTGTTTCGTGCCAGTAACACGCCGTCTGGGCCATTATCAAAACAGGCCGTAAATCTTGCGAACTGGAACCGTTTATTTTTTTACAGACACGGTGAAAAGTACAGCACGTGTGCAGAACGGGACATAAACACAACGCACTTCTCTTCGTCTACTACATTTCCCATAAGCCATCGTGCTTAAAGGAGCAGGCTCAGGCAGGTAACAAATTTCTAAATAAATGCGACTTATAGTCCAGTGCGAATTATTTATGTTTGTTTGGGGGTTTTTTTCTTCTCTTCATGACGCTTTTTTTTTTTTGTTTTTTTTTTTGACTGATGCGACTTACACTCCGGAGAGACTTATAGTCCAGAAAATACAGTATATGAAAATAATCATATGCAGCCCTACATGTTACCTTCTATTTCCATCAACATACATTTTAAAATACCATATCACCTCCAGCCTCCTCTTTTTCCGCCTTCCTGAAGATGAAGCAGCTACAACAGCTGGCATACTGCAGTTCCCAGGACCATAAAGCACAGAAAAGCACAAGTTCTTCTCACAGACACCGCAGGCGAAACACAAAGGCAGAGCAGCACAATAGTCGACTGCATGCGATACAGTTTGTGGGAACAGAGGGATGGAAGGCGGAGATGGGAGGGGGCATCAGGCTGGATGGATGGATGACTGACACGGCAAAAAAGTCCTCAAGTTGTTGCAGACCAACAGAGCGGGGGCAGAGTATGATTTAGTCCTGTCAGAAGTGCCCTCCACCACAGATGTTCTCAAAGCATTGCTGCAAGTCTAACCGTGGATCACGAAAGAAATGTAGACAGACCACTTAAAGAGCTTAGCCACACACTGTAGTGATTAAAGATGAGTCAGGCAGCTACCACGAAATAACGCAGTGGAAGTAATTCCGGCAAAAGGCACTCCATGGGAAATTTGTTGTCAGCGATTTATTGGTTAAAGCTGCTTCCTCCCAAATTCCCAAGGAAGGTGAGAGCGGAGAAGGCCAACACTGTAGGTACTTAGCATTAATGGAGACTTCAGCTAATGCTAATCATTATGGTAATCATTACAGATAAATATTTATGTCGGTATAAGTGGTTTTTCAAGGTATTTTTGTGTCAGTTTGAGTAATGATAATTAAAATCAATCAATATTTCCTCTAAAATTGATGCTTGATGTTTGTGTCATGTGTTTTGAGTTGCTGTGAGAGCATGTCTTAACACAAATACACACCACCATATTGTCACCGTGCCATTAATCATCTCTGAACACAGAATACAAGGCCACCTAGATTTACTGTGCAATTTATTGGGTCGATTGTAAATGGCTAAAGTCCTTGCAACACGGTCAACTCGGACAAACGCTGAGTCAAAATGACCTTCTCCTCTAAAAGCCTTTTCCACCTACCAGCTGATATGTCTCTCAACCACGGACACACCGGTAAAGAAAATCACATGTACGTTCTGCTCACAATAGAAAATCACCTCTAAAACACATAATCCCGGGATTTAATCCAGTCAGAAGCGCTAAATCTGGTGCCCATTTGTAACATTTTTCTGCATTTATGGAGAAAAGCTTTCAAAGAAATTGCAGGCTTTAATGAACCTCTTTTTCCTTCCTGAAAGCATCTGCATGAGAAAAAGGCGCCCTCGGGCAGCTAAAGTGTGTGGAATGTACAGTAGATGAGACCTGCTGGGTTTTTGTGGCAGTCATGGTGAGGGCAATTTTGGTTCTGGGATGTGGTTTGTTCTCAATATCCTGATGTTCTTTGTCAACTTCCACATTCCCAGATTGCAGACTGCTGCAATAGTGAAAGATTTTATGAATGAATTCAGGCTGCATCTCTGAACAGCTCCACATATATAGACAGAAATGGACCAAATCACTTAACTTTTTTTGTTTTTACTCAATATGCTGGTCTCTCTTTCAGCTATTCATAAACATGCATGCAATTCTATAGTCCAGCTTTGTAAAAGCAAGCAAGCAGTCTAAAGAGTTATCTAAATGCAGGCTAATACATAAATGGTTGAATCACATAAATTAAGCAGTAAGTGAAAAATCTTAAATAGTTCAAAACGTTTGCACATTTTTGAATTACTTACCTAAACAAATGGTTTAAATAGCTAAAAGTAATGATTTAACAACTGAAATAGCTAACTTTAATGGATAACTGCTTAAATAGCCTGGATAAATTGTTCAAGTAGTGAGCTAAAAGTAAAGAATTAATTAAATTAATTAAATGATAAATCATAGTTAGACAAAAGTAATGGATAAGTGGTTAAAGTGGCTAAGATAAATGGTTGACATGTTAAGCTAAAAGTAACCAAACTGTTAATTGTTTAAATATTTTGCTAAATAAATGGTTGAACTAAAATGGTTGGTTTAAACTTAAAAATTAAATGACTGAAATGTTATGGAAAAACAACTGAAATAGCTATATCTAATATTTGCTTAAAATAGCTTGGATAAATGGTTCAAGTAGTGGGTTAAACACTGCATTATCAGCTTAAATAGTAAAATTCCATATGCTAATGGCTGAAATAGTTAGCTAAATAAATGGTTAAAGTTGCTAAAAGGAATGATTAAACAACTGAAATAGCTAACTTTAATGGACAACTGCTTAAATAGCTTGGATAAATTGTTCAAGTAGTGACTTCAAAGTAAAGAATTAACACTTCAAATAGCAAAATGTCATTTGCAAATGGTTGAAACAGTTAGCTAAATAAATGGTTGAAGTAGTTAGCCAAAAGTAATGAATAAGTGGTTGAAGAAGCTAAGATAAATGGTTCATATGTTTAGCTAAAAGTAACAGTTAAATAAATAGTTCAACTAGCTAAACGTAACAACTAAAAGACAGAAATGTTATGGATAAACAACTGAAATAGCTAAATCTAATATTTGCTTAAAAAAGCTTGGATAAATTGTTCAAGTAGTGAGTTTAAAAGATGAATTATAAGTTCAAATTGTAAACTGTCACCAGCAAATCAATAAAATAGTTACATAAATGGTTGAAGTAGTTAGCCAAACAGACAGGATAAATGGTTGAGTTAGCCAATATAAAGGTGGAGGTATTAGCTAAAAGTAATTCGGTTCAAACAATTGCAAAATGTTTACCAAATAAGTGAAATATTTAGCTAAAAAAAATGGTACGAATAGTGGAAGAAGTGATTAAACAGCTGAAATACAATAGATATACAACTGAAATAGCTAAATCTAATGGGTAATTTCCTAAAATAGTTTAGACAAAGGGTTCAAGTAGTGAGCTAATAGTACTGAATAGTGACATGCCATCAGCAAATGGTCGAAATTTTACAATATTTGGAATAATACTATCTGTACTGTCCTCTATTTATCCTATGGCTCATTATAGCTAAAAGTAAGTGCCTTGGAATATAAGAAAACACAACAAGAAGTCAATCAAGGCTACATGTCGACTCATGCTATCACATCAAATCTTCATGCAGCTTTTTTAGCCAGCAGGATGTGATTCATATTATGATTCAAGTTCTTAATGATGGCAACGGGGCATCATGCTAAAAATTAATGTTAAAATTAAATAAAATGTGGGTCTTGAGATGAAATGAGACGGAAGAAAGATTTTAGTAAAGATTTAGATGTTATCATCTCATAGCGCGTGTGTGTGTGTGTGTGTGTGTGTGTAGACTCAGTGATTAGTCACTTCTTTGGAAATCAATTACATATTTCTTAGTTACAAGGAAGAGAAAGTTTGCTTAAGTCACAGTCTTGGTTGTGTGTCACAATTGCATGCAGTTACTTGCAGGTATTACTCAGTATGCATGGGAAGAACCAGTAAGAAAGCATCTGATCACAATAACAGCTGGTGCAGTAAAATGGCTGGTAGCTGAACTCAGCTGTAAATACATGATAAGAGGAATATATTTAACTGGGAGCATGGTAGTTGAAGAAGATATAGGTACCACATGAGATAATGTGCAGACTAAAATACAGAACACAGCACCTGCTTTGAAATGAGGCTTGCATAAAGACAACAGTTGCCAAATTTCCAAGTGGAAGGCTGTTTGATAAGGTTTGAGCTGTAGGAGAAAGCCTCATTTGTTTTCAGTGTTGACCTTCAGATAGGGTGCAGCATTTGGGGAAGACAATATGGGAGACACAATTTGAATGTTCTGCAGTGAAACGAAAATAAAAATATTCCTAAATATCTGATTAGTCTGAGGTTCATTGTAATTGTGAACACCAGTAACTTCTGATTAGAATATCCAGTCTTTGCCATATATTAGTGGCTGGAACGATCCATTTGGGGAACCAGAAGCAGAAATTAAACTGCTTCACTGCTTCTGACAGCCCCGATCGCCGCCACCACCTCTCTGCTTTACATAAACAAATTAAGCAGATTTATTTTGGAATAAGCACCAAGTTTTACGGACCCTTCTCCAAAACAGGGCCTCAGGGTTAGTTGCCTCTGTCACTTTAAGTTGATGTTTTAATTGAGTTGTGTTGAGCATATTCAAATTTGCAAATGACCGCGAGCCAACCGCCTGCTTGAGCCCAGTTACATTCCGGCTACACAAATATTCCGTCCCGTCATGGAGATGAATTGGCCTAATTCAGTGACAATGATTTGTTTTGAAAAATCTGCGCAAAGCCGCTCTAGGGCTCATGGACACCAGTGAGCTTTCACTACGATGACCACAGCACCAGAGTCGGAGTGTGATCGCATTTGCCTGATATGAGCGTTTGTTGGGCGGATGTGCATTCATCATGTTGCTCAAGCCAGACTAATTGATTCAAGCAGGAATGAGTCACTCCTGCAAAGGGGCATATCATGTGTTTCAGCTGATTTGCTACAAGTTGCCATGTGCTAAATATCTCTAAGCCCCATTAAATCCGACATCTGTGGTGAAAAAGAAAGAAAGAAATATAAATCTCTTTAATGTAGCCGCCTGATAACCTGAAGATAGGTTAGTATATGACCTCAGGGATATGGCCACTGCTACAACCAAGAGACCACACTAACACGGAACAAGACAGGGAAAAAAACAAACAAGAAGGAAACATAGTGGTGCCAGTGGCTCAGTAATCCATATAATTCTCACTAATCCCAAACCCCTGTATAATAAACCTTCTGACACAACTGCAGTCCTAATGTCTGCATGCAGTTTGAACGGTTCGCCGTGCCTTGTGCAATGACAGCAAAGATCAAAGCTTATTTGTGAAACTTCTTACATCCTGCCACACCTCGAACAAAAAGGTTCAACTTCGGTATATTGTCTTTTGTGGTGTGAAACACGCCGTCCAGATCCAGCAGTGGAGATCAGTGGCACAGAGCCAGACAGGAACAAGGATCTCATCACAGTAGAGCCCATTAACTGAAAGGATGATGTACAGCAGAAAAGGCTCAACTGTGGCTCTGAAAAGACCTTTTCTGCTGATCTCATCTTTTAAAATAATTTGTGCTTTTCTTCAGGCTAAGAGCTTTTTTTTATTATTATCTATGCTTAGTGGGTTTTAGTATATTGTTCTTGCTGCTGCTACACAGAAATAGTTCATCACCTTAATACCTGCAGAAAACAGTTTGATTGAATTTGCCAAAAATGTGATGTGCTCAACGCAGCAACTAGGTTTCCTTTTTCTCAGCCAGCCTGCAGCTGACTTATTCAAGGACGAGTGCTTCACAGCAGAGTCACTGCTGCAGAGAGAAAACAGGATCAGCCAACTAATTTGCTCCGAGTTGCCACCCAAAAATAATATAAAGCATCATTAAATGGAACATTGAAAAACTCTGTTGTTGAGTAGCACACATGAAGCAAACCAAGTGTACAATTTTTTAATCTGATGTTAAAACTTGCAGCAATAAAGCAACACACACACCAAAGGCACCATTTCAATCACATTTCTTGATTAAAAAGGAGTAACTTAATGCAACAATGCCAAGGCAGCGTGAGGCTCTGAACTCTGCAGTCTATCAGAGCCTGATTGAGCTGCTGAGAGATTCCATTTACACCAGGAGCCCGGTGGCACACTGCCAGACTGTAACTTATTTTCTACTTCAACTTAATGCCACTGATCACAGGGGACATAACAACTGTCTGTGGCTGAATAAATGCACTAATCCAAGTCATCATGCTGCACAAAAATGCCCCCTTGTCTTTGCCATGCCATCTACTACCCATCTGACCACAGGAAACCAACAAACCCCTCAGTGACCACACTGACACACACGCACAGATCAAGAGTCCAGCAGCCAAATTAAACCTGACACCTTGTGATCCAGTGAGGCCAGTTACACAGATCAGATCACTGTTGTTTCATGCGCCCCAACAAGCGTCCAAAACTCACGAACACGCAGTGGCCACTTCATGTGGGCTCGAAAACGAGGCTCACTTACCAGCAGCCCGCCCGGACAGATGAGGTTTATCCCGTGGAGCGACCCTGTTGTACTGTAAAGTGATGTTGCAACCAAGTTCACGTTGCTTTTGGTGACATTCGCTGCGTGGGAAAAGCGAGGAAATCCGTCCGCAGCGCGCACACACACACGGGCAGAAGCAGGGATGTGGTGACGGCATCAAAGCTCATCCCTCTGAACAATGTACGAGACGTCCACGCAAATCACATGGCGGTGGCTCACTGTCGCTCTCACTGGGCTTTCGCATGCAGATAGCGGTTTACAGGAACGCTTTCTCTCTGTTACAGCGCGTTCCCTTTCCTCTCTGGCGCAGGGACGCATGCGCACGTCGCTGCGCGCACTGGGTCGCTGGAGAGGAGAGATCCAAATTCCATGAGTGCAAAGAAAAAAAACGGACAAGTCGAAACTTGATGGTGCTGCTATAGAAGTACGGAGGGCATATCGAAATGCTGCGTGTGATCTCCAGCTCACTGTGACTGTTTGTCCTGTGGTCGTGTCAGTCCGCCTGAAACTGGACTTTTTATCCCAGAGGGAAGAACATCTGGAAAGTCTTTTCTGCTGGTTCTGATTTTTTTTTAAACCCCTGAATGCAACAGATAACAAGCAGAGGAAATGCAGTGCTGAAAGAGGAGCTCAGATCTTTCCATTTGACAAATGAGAGTGAACACAAGTCATGCATTAAAACATTTGCATATATAAATATATCATTTTGAGGTTTGTTCTGACTTTAACCTGCATTTCTATTGGCTCTGCAGGTGGCAGCTAGGTGTGACCCGAAACACCTGTGGCCTGTGGGTTTGGTGGTTTTGGTGTTGCTTTAGTTTATTATTATCACATTCTACTTTTTATGTATATTATATATATTTAACACCTGCACAGACATTACTCACACCCACACCACTGCTTTCAATGATTCCCACAACTATTTTTATGCTAATGAAATTTGTCTTAATAAGAAATCATTTTTTGTAAGCCTCCTTGTGTCTTCCGCTCTTTGTGGCCATTTGAGACACAAGTGATAACAATACATTGTTCTCCTCTTTCTTTAATTTTGCAGCTTTTAAAGGTGGTTTTACTTTCAACCATTAATGGGTAGCTATGCTGTGTTACCTTCAAAGTAGGCCAAGCAATAACCAAAGTATCATAACTGCCTCTTGAATAAAGTGGAGTAGAAATAGGAAGCAGCATAAAATGGGTGTGATTCAGCTAAAGCACGCCCCTCCAAGTATTTGTTCTTAGTTTCCGTGATTGAGAACAAGATAAACTGCAGCTTCTATTGTCTCGTGTATAAAAAAATGTAAAAATAATAATCAAAATGAGCTCCCAGTTGAATTTCATCCAAGGTCCCTGTTATCTTAATCACGGTTAAATATTAACAAGGAATTGAATTGTTCACCTGACATTTACGGATGCTTTTGGCTTACACTGAGTAATTGTGCATTTTGATCAAAACATTTCCAGTCACTTGTTTAATCCAACTGTTCCATTTTTTTCCCAGACAACCGAGCAGTCTTAATTCTCACGCCGAAAAAACTTGTAGCACGCACTTATCAAGCTTCATCCTCAACTCCTGCCGTGTTGTTTTGTCTATGTCACATCTGCGCCTTGAGAGTGGAATGTTTGTGATGAAGGGAGAAGCCTCGTGTCACTATACTGATTCCTGAGGTAGATCATACCTACGAAAGTCTGCAAGCTTTGTCATATTTTTTGCTTCTTTTGGCATGTAAAGGCACTTTATTTGGACCGTGCCTTGGCTGCACACTGCAATTAAAGTTCATTCATAATGCAGATCAAGACAATCTCTCCTGTGACCTGAAATTGAGTGCACAGGTTAATAAACTTTTCCACGCCAGCGATCCTCTTCAAATTGTGATGATTTGCCCAAACCCTCCTCAGCCGGACTGCATATTTCTCCCAGAGATACCCAACATCTGGAGAGTGTTGTTGCAGTTGGCTGTGATTTTGTAAATTTTTCTGTTTGTAGAGGAGATAACAGAGTGAAGGAGTAAAGGATCAGATCAATCTGAGCGCATGTAGATGAGACTTTGATCATTCTTGATCAACAATGTGTTTTATATACCTCCTCTATCTCTTGGTGACAAAATTGTTTTTGCACGAATACAGATCTACATGTTAAACAAATGTTTGCTGGCTCAGAAACAAGGACAATGTCCAGGATCTGTAAACAATCTCCCTTACAAGCTGGATAATTCCACTGCAGCCTTTTGAACAAACTCTGGTGTCCACAACTCATGTCTAACAACTGAATACTTTTAAGTCTTTCTGCACTAAATTCAGAAAATATACTTTTAAACACAACATTAAAAAAAAACGGACACATATGATCCTACCTAAATCTTAATTTAGAAAAACTAGCTGTGAAGGAGATACGTGATACGTTTTTGTTTTACAGATGAATAAGTTGCTTTGTTTGCAGTTTTCACACAATTGGCCATAAAAATCTGTATTTTAACGTAACTTCTTGTTCAGATCACAATTATTTATTGACCAACGAGCAGGACTTAGTACAGACATAAATATGTATGCAGTGTCTGTGGGTTTGAAACTCATTCTGCATTTGGTGCGTAAAAAAACCATTGTGCTGTTACACATGATTTGCAGCCTTCCTCATTTCTCACCGCGCTGTATGATCAACATTCACTCAAAGCCCAGTAAAATGTTTGGATCTCCTGCTCTCCTTTAATTAACCCAGCTGGCTCTTCACTGTAGCACAGCCAGCTGAAGTTACTCACCGCAGATAGAGACGTCCAGGTCAGTGCCACCGCGCCCAGTGCAGACCACCGTGGTGACTAGCAGATGAATGCCTTCCCATGTACTGTTGGTGGTCCGGAGCACACCAGCTTGCCCTTCTGAGGCCTGAACGTTCTCTTCTACCTCACTTCCTGCTTCAAGTTGAAAGTTCTGCCATGCCTCAGTGCGGCACGCCTGTTCAGGGGCTTTCCAACTCTGAATCAGTGTGAATTCTATCAGCTATTTTTAGATTTAGTCTTCAGTCTCGAAATCAAAGGTCAGTGCAAGTGATATTAACACTTCAGACCACTTGTAGTCTCAGAAATCAGCATCTTAGTCACACATTAGCAGACTGTTTCCAGGTTAGAATTCATCTAATCATGTCAGACTAACAAAAGTGGTACTGACACTCAGAGCCAGCTGGCCCATTAGGCAATATAGGCAAATGCTAAGGGCAACATGGCCTCCAGGGGGCGCCAAAAAAAATCAGGAAAAAAAATCACCTTCAATATAATTATATTAAAACTAGTTATTAGTATTAACTCTTCAAAAATGGAAAAGCTCACATTGATTCAAATGTAAAGCAATGCCCAATTAATATTACTACAAACCAATGCTATTCGATTTCATTTGGAAGCGTATGTAAATCGCCGATGGAGGGGGGCGCCATATAAAATCTCACCTAGGGCACCACATTAGGTAGATGTGATGACTGATTGGGGTGTGTTGTGGTACTGTGGTTACAGTAGTTTGCACATTTTTACTATTTTACTACTTCACTATGGTAGATTTGCCACACAGGCTAGATGGCTTCCACCCAGTAGACTTTATTCAAGCCAAAAACCAGTGTTATGCAGCGTATAACAGGTGAGGTCACAAATACCCTTTATACCCATATCTGGCACAGAGCTATTCGAAATTTATAGGATTTTTTGACTATCAAAAGTTTGCCGCAAGAATATCTTGTGTACTTTACCATGGATAAGATAAGATAAGAGATACTTTTTCTGGACTCCGTCTAGCTGCAGTTTACAGGCATAAACAGAAAAAGAAAGAAGAACCAAACAAGAGAGTGCAGCAGCAACATACTTCACAGAAGTATATATATATATATAAAAGAAAGATTCACACAGATTTTATTGCACAGATATGGAATTATTGCACCATGTAGCTTATTGCATTGACAATTATTGTTGTTTTTTTGGCATTTTGATGGATGTTGGCAGGAATGAGTTTTTGTAGCAGATAGCAAGTTTAGCGCTCAAAAACATGATTTAGGCATGATGTTAGCCAATTTTGCATCCAACATTACACCATTGTCTTTTGGAGACAGCTCTACAAACTTAAGGGGAGCTTCTTGTGTGTTAGACTAGTATATTGATACCACTCTTATACTTGTTCAGCTGATATAAATCTAAGGCCAGCTTCGAAAAGTCTGTAAAAAATGACAAATTTTGACATTTCTCTCATCTTTATTCGTCAGCAGTGTGATGTCAAGCAGCAATTCCTGTTTAATGAAGACACTTTAGTCGTACAAACTTGGTCATGCAAACAAAGGTATCAGACAAATGTATTGGAACACAATTTTAGCTAATGAAATTTCCATTACACTGACCTTTATCTTGTTTTGTCCAAATGCAACTTTTATTTCAGTAAACTGCAGATTGTAACCTTCTTAACCTGAAAATAAAACACACAATATCCGGTAGATATATGATGTGATTATTAAGGATATAAAAGTTACATTAAAGCTGTTTTTCGCATCATTTGCATGTAAAAATGTCTTTTCTCTGGAGTCAGGGTTCATTCATGTAACTCACTGTGCATGTGTGTGTATACGTGTGTGTGTGTGTGTGAGGATTTGTAATGGTAATAACAAAAGCCTTGCCGAACATCTGTGCCTTTCAGAGATTAGTCTAAATTTTATGTTACATTGTTGGCTTGCCACAAAAGAGGCGATTATCAAGGGTCTTTTATTGTGGTGCTAAATGTCTGCTGTTGTTTAGGGGGATGGGAGGATGATACAGCATTAGTAAAAAATAAAAAAAAATGGAAAAAAAGGAACATGTAGCACTTCTTGGAACCTAAAAGTGCATTATGTAAAAAGTAAAAAAAATAAAAAATCCACAATGCTCCAGTAGATTTCATGAATACCTGATACTCTATATGTGATGAACCAAGTTAGCTATCTGAAATCTGCCAGTATGTTTGACTAACAAGGGAAGGGGCTGCCAAGGATATTTAATGAACAGATAACTAAAAATTCTCTGGAGGGAGGAGGCAGGGTGTTACTTCCAATATTTCAACATGTTCAGACTTTGTTCCAAATATCCATTCATTAGCCGTACCTGCTCATCCTTTGGAGGGACGTCTGGGCCTCAAGGCTATCCAGGCTGACATTGGCAGAGAGACAGGGCACGCCCTTGACAGCTCACCATTACCCGGACCGTTTCGAAACGCCAATTAGCCTAACCCATGCACTAGGAGACTCCACACAGAGAGAAACCAGCCAACTGGCAGATTGTCAGAAATATTAATCCCAGCAGTTGAGCACCGTCAGTCTGATATCTCACTGCCTTGCCTGATATTTCTTCAAAAAATAAAACAAATGAAATATGAAGTTGCTTCTTTTCGCAATAGGAATTACATTCTCTCTATTAATATCTGAGTTCAACAAAAACATCATGCAGCTGTCAGCAGTTTGTTATGGGTGGGTACTTCCATTTCACTCTCGCTCCCTCCACCCATCTGCCCCCCTAATGCATTCATAACTGACACCTCCTCACCTGGACTATACAGGAAAAGACACCACCTAGTGGCAAACACTGTGTCCTATTTTGGCAGCCTTTACTATGGATTCTAACTCATTTAACTCTTTAAATGCCATCGGAGTGCCATCCTCATAGCCTCATAGTATGATTTCTGACTCTTTTACAGCCAAAATAACAAAAAAACAAAAAAAAGTCCAAGCAGCTTGTATGATACTTGGGTGATAAAGGGTTAAATGATGAGTCATGAATGGTTTGATTTACAGGTTATAAATTGTGCTGCACAGATTTCCTCATTATGTGCTCAACAGTCATCACAAACTCTATTTCTGTACATCTGATACGGGAAATAAACCCAGATGCTGCCTGGAATCAAATGTTTCCTGTTCACTGTATGAACATCCTCCCCACACACACAGTAATTATAATGCACCAAAAAAACGACACTATAGCTTAACGTTTACTTCAAATCACTGCATGGTGTGATAAAAAAAAAAGAGTTCAGTCAATAGCAGCAGTGTTTTTCCATTCAGAGCCTTCGTCCTTTATCATATTACTGTTGATGATGATCAATGCGAATGTCATTGAAGCTTTTATTTCTGTTCTGCATCACTTCCACCGGAATAGAAGTCCCAGTGGGGGTCACGTGAGCTTGTCTTTTAATGGGCTGCCTTCTTCGTCTAATCCACCACTAGAACTGTCCGTGCTGCAGTTCAGTTTCATCTCATTTTTAACCAGGTCTTCCAGGTCTGGAGAAGAAAGCACAAGGATATTATTAAAGATGGATTCTCCTTCAAAAGCTTTTGATTTTGATATATTGCAGATGACATCCTTTTTTGAAGAGTTTAAAGGTACTAAAAAGGTGATATAACATGTTAAAAAGAAGAAATAAAATGTTTTTTATCTTCTATTCTTGCATATTTGTCACACTTAAATGTTTCAGATCATCAAACTAATTTTAATACAAGACAAAGATAACCCAAGAAAACACAAAATGCAGTTTTTAAATCATGATTTCATTTATTGAAGGAAAAATGCTGCCCAGCCCCCACCTTGCCCTATGTGAGAAAGTAATTGCCCCCTTAGCTGCCAATCTACCAAATGACGAAATTCATTTGTCAGTTGGGTTCAGTCTCACCAGCCACACTCACATATGATTACTGCCAGGCTTGCTGAACCTAAACATCACTTAAATAGAACCAGTCTGGTATTGTGAAGTAGCTAAAGGGACTCAAAAAGCAGCACATGATGCAACAAAGTGAAACAAAGTCAATGACATTTATTAATCTGGAGCGTTACAAAGCCATTGCTAAGGCTCTGGGACTCCAGAGAACCACAGTGAGACACATTATTCACAAATGGAGAAAGCATGGAACAGTGGTGAACCTTCCCAGGAGTGACCAGCCTACCAACATTTCTCCAAGAGCGTGTCGATATCTAATCCAGGAGGTTACAAAAGAACCCAAACGAACATTATAAGAACTGCAGGCCTGGTCCGTCTACATGATTCCACAATAAGGAAGACTCTGCGAGAAAATGCTGTTCGTCCCACGCACTCATTTTAAAACCCGTGGTGATCGGGCATTTCAGGCAGTGGCACCAAGATTGTGGAACTCTCTGCCGCTGGCTTTACGCTGCACAAATTCCACTGACTATTTTAAAATGCAGCTAAAGACACTTTTATACAGACAAGCTTTTAATTAACCTCTTTTATCAACTTTGTGTTTACATTGTATTTTCTTTTGCCCTATTTTTTAAGGACTGTGTTGTATTTTTATCTTTTGTAAATCAGTGTTTATTTCTGTTTGTGATACTCTGTGTTTTTTATTGTAAAGCACTTTGTGATTTATATCTGTGAAAAGTGCTATATAAATTAAATTTACTTACTTACTTACTTACTTAAAATGGATCCATGAAGAGTTGCAAGGCGCAAACCACTACTGACCAAAAAGAACATAAATTTGTAAAAAATAAAAAAATAAAAAAATAAATCTAGATGAGCTCCAAGACTTTTGGGATAACATCCTGTGGACTGATGAGTCAAAGGTGGAACTTTTTGGAAGACATGGGTCCTGTTACATCTGGTGTAAAGCTAATACTGCATTCTACAAGAAGAACATC